>KI423690.1:4188-25596 GCA_000473375.1 Anopheles culicifacies | reverse complement strand
GATTCAAGATCTTCTTCTCAGAATGCCCGCTAGCAGTTCGGTACGAGATAAAGGTACGAAAAAGCACGGGATGTTCGAGGAATAAAACACATTTTCTACATCCACCAAGGTACGGTGCCTACCGGATGCCAACCATCGTCGGTGGGTGATTGATCTCAACTCGCTTAAATTACCAAGTGTGATATACCCCAGTCCCACGTAGCGCGAACAACTTTTTGATTACTGCTTTAATATATGGAGTGATTGTAATGCTGGCTTAAAGTAAAAGTAATAGAGACGAAAAGGAGAAAACCAGAATATGTAATTGCACTAAAAGTGTGTAAGAATTTATTTTATGTTAAATGACTGTTTTAAATGAACTGTTGATGATCATGACACATAATATTTTCTCATATTTCTGCAAAATGCTCATATCTCTCAGGCTACTCAAGGATTTCGAAACATGTTGGATTATTAAATGTTGTATAGATGATTGCCCGGAATAGATAGCAACCCAAAGCAACATTGTCCTGGTTACTAAATGGTAGAAGTGGGAATTGAATCAACTGAATCATAATATTGCAAACTCATTTGAATCAGTAACGCAGCTTAACACAGATGATTTAATTTGCAAATGCATGCATTAACCTTAGCTGACCTAGATCTAAGATCTTCTCGAACAACTATACCAACAACTCAAGTTTCATAACATCCAGTTGATCTCGCCTAATTTACAATATAATGTTCGTTCCACAATTGACAATTGACATTCAATTAGACATTTTGACAATTGTAAAATCGGATCGACTCGTCTGCTCTTCCTGCACAACTATCTCTGAATGTCCCGTCGAGATCGCTCCGTGTTCGTACTTTTCTTGACGTAGAGACAGGCCATAATCGTGTTGGCACCTCTGATCCGTTCCTGAATTTAACGCCAGTAGTAGTCGCTTCAAGTTCAAATTGTTCGCTTAGTGTTCAAGCCAACGAAGCTACTAAGGTATGTCCATGTAGTTGGATTTCTTAGTCGTACCGAGGGATTACCGCGCATTGAAGAAGAGAAATTGTTAAAAAAAAAGACTGGATAGAGTTCAAATTTTTATAAGTTTCAATATGGTAGCGTTCGTGACATAAAATATCTTGATTACCTTTTAACTCCCACCACTCAACATACGCCTCTACAACATGGACTCTCCCCATAACCGGCATCCTACAGGAAAATTCTCAGAAGGATTTTTGCGAAAAAAACAATGGAGTAGTCGACATAATGGTGGCCTTTGTAAGTTGTAAGCTGATCTCACTATCTTACACTAAGCAGGTTCCCGTCTTGTCGCAAAAATCCAGCTCATAAAATTTGTTCAGGCCGTTCACATAGACTGAAGAAGGCTTGGTAGAGATATTACTAAGAGCTGGAGTGAAAGCCCAAGATAATGGATTGGTAGATGAAGATGCGGTCCGGTCGCCGAGGAGACTGAGGCGCCGGTCTTCGAACGGACAGGACCGAGGTTCGAATCCCATTCCGGGCCGTTCCCCCGTACGCAGGACTGACTATCCTGTTACGAGTACATTCAAGTCATGGAAGCCAGAATTGGCACTCTAAGATCTCCTGAGGCTGTAGAACCATAGAAGAAGAAGAAGAAGATGAAGGTGCTCAACTGAGAGCGGCTTACAGGTCAATCGCAAAATAAAAACTAAAAAGCGAGGGCATGTGATTTACAAAATAAAAATATTATTTAAATATCGTATAATAAATTCAATTTAATTACCAACTCTAAAAAAATAGTCCTCCAATTCATTGTTGTAGAGCCGATAATGGTCGACATATTTACACATACGATGAAATGCTTAAACCTTGGCTAAACTTTATCATCCACTCATAATTCGGCTAAAATTGATAATGTACAAACGACATAAGTTTGTAAAAGTTTAAACAAACATCAGATGTGTTCAACAACAAACTGAAGCCAATTCACCTGTTAATAAAATAAAAACAAACATCGAAAGCAAACACTTTTCTGTCATTTACTTATACTTTAAACCCCTCGCATAAAACTTTATCTCATTAAACATCCTCGTTACTTTAAAGTACGCTGTGAGCCATCTCGCCGTATTGAATCTGTCCCGTTGCCTCTCGGGAAAGTATCTCGCGACAAGCAAAAAAAACGAAAACAATAAAACACAAATACCAAAGCAAACAACATACCATCAACACCAAGCTCGGTCGGCGAAAAACACCTCTAACTTTAGAACTTTAGTGCGAAAAGTGGAGCCGTGTTTGCTTTACGTTTTTAAGCCCGTATGTTTTTTTTCAACTTCTCCTTCTAAGCACGCATTTTCCTGTCCCGAAGTTCCTCTAAAGGAAGCTCGGAAAACGTCAAGTTCGGTTTTTTTGTACTTCTTGTTGCTAAACTTTACAGCTCGTATCACATCCAACCGCACTGAAGAGAAGTTAGAACCGTCACCCATTCCTGAAGGAAAACCTTGTTTACGCAAGCTCCAATCTCGGCTCGTCTCCGTAAAATATTGTTCCAGTACACCAGCCTATGGCCACTCTCACACACACACGTGTGTTTTGAAGCTAGAACCACTCGTCTCATACCACTTTCACTCCCACCTCCCCAAAAACAACCCAAAGCTGTCCAAGCAGTTCGTGATGTTGAAGTAACGCGCCACTGGCAGACGTTTCAATAAATAATTCTTCTACCTTTTCCCCAAAGGTGCGTGCTGAAGTGAAGGATGAATGGAAATCTGTAAAATTCTCAATCTGCAGTATCAACCATCTGATAGCGATGACGAGCTCCTACAAAAAAGCTGGTGAAGTGCACAGACGATAAGAGCGAGAGCAAAAAACAGCTCACTTTCCCTCTCATGGCACGGCGTGGTCGTTGAGAATATGGCCTGATTTGCGTTCAAATTGAATCAAAATCACTTTCAGATGTTTGGTTGACTTTTTTTCTGGTTGTTGTCGCTGTTGTACACGATTCCTTCCTTCCGGGTTCCTTAACCGGCAAACGCAACGAAAGATTTAACGCGTAGTCTCCGTAACTCTCCCGAGGCGATAGAGTGCGATCGCAAGTACCTTCACTACGCACCGTCCCGGCGTTAACGTTGGGTGGTGGTTGGGAAACCATTACATGAATCCATCCGGACCTGTGACAATCCAATTGATCCTGACAGCTACAAACACTGAGCCGAAGGCTGTACGCAGGACATCCTGCCGCTCATCCTCATCTCGCTACGGGTTGTTCGATGGAGGCTTTGTTTGACATGCTCGAAAGGATGCATGGATGGAATCGAAATTGACACTCGTTTCGGTGCAATATCACGTAGCGAGCGGGTCCATTCAGGATGTTTACCACCATTACTTCCGTTCGACGTGCTAAAGACGGGCACACAAAAAAAAGCAACACACTTAACTGCCTAGCATAATCTAATGCTGTGTAAAAAGTTACAACGACATCAGTGTGTGTTTCGCAACAGCTAACTAGTTTTCTCGCACGAGCAATTCACGATGCCGGCAACGATGGCCCTGGTTTCTCCTGAATGTCCTAATAAAGATGAGTCATTATTTGTTTGAGGCGCTTGCAGAATATTTACTGGTGTTGTACCAACGGAAGGAAAGATAATAACAATCAAATAGCTTCCCAACACCGTGCCTTGTCTTGTGAGAAATTTAGTGTTCTTGGTTAATTTTCTCTCTAGGAAATCCTCACCAAAGAAAAGGAAACCAGGTGGAGCAAAAACAAACAAGAAAGTAAAAGAAAATGAGTTCCATTGTTACGCGAAGAGCTTATAAACTTACAACAAACTTTTCATTCCGAACGTTTTGTCCTAGCTAGTGGAGGTGGCGACAACAAAAGTGTTTTCTTTTCGAAAAAAAGATTCCTTTGTTTGGAAAAATATATTGTCCTCCCTAGAGTATTGTTATTCCATTTTAAGTAAAGGTTAAAAATGCTTCAAAAGATTAGGTGAAAACAGTAAATATAAAGATATTAATAAACATATCTATTTGTATATAAAGGACTGTTCGCTTGTTGGTCTGGTTAAAGCTTGAGATCAGTGGTTATGTTAAGAACTTATGAGGAAATTTCATTGAAATCATAACAACGATAACATCTTAGCTCAATTATAACTCAACAGTATTTTCATTGGCCGTTGAGGTAATTTGTAATTTTGATTTAACATAATGGCAAATAAAACGTTATTATATAGGACTATATAAGATAGATTTTGTTGTATGATTTAGCTAAACCTTAAACTAAAATAAACGTTATAGCGTATGTATTATTTCATCAATAACTACACAGGTAATCAAATACACTAAACATGTATAAAACATAGACAATACACCAAGGGAAACACAAAGGCCTCGCAACGGTCGTTAAATCATAATCTAACTATTTGTAAAACCTTATTTAGCAGTTTTACTCTAGGACTAAGGCATATACATAGCTCTTCGTTTTGCATGTAGTGGCTTATGCCAGTTATCGTTAGTGACAATTTGTTAAGCATAATCTGGAGTCTACAAAGGTAAGACCTTGCACACGAATTCTATTCTGAGCTCGCGCGGAGCAATACCGGCATAAGTATTTCACAAAAAATTACCAACTTATTTGACAGACATAGTCGAGACGGACGACAAATCGAAGCCTTTGTAAAAATATCTTCTACCTCTTCTCGAGAGATTAATTTATGGTCCATCGTAAGGTTCAGGGATTGAACCCATCATAACCAGGAGACACTCGTCCCATCTACCATAAGCCTAGGACTTTTGAGAGGAACATGTGATCTCTTGCGTCTATTTGATCTTCCTTGTCTTCTTTTTTATCTTCTTTGTCTTTTTTTCACGGATAGTTTTTGATCTTCCATGTTTGAGCATTGCATTAAGACAATCTTGTATCCTATTCCTCAGTACAACGAACCTCCTACCACTTACTACCTATACTGTGACATTGTCACACATAAACATCTGCCTATTAGGCAGATATCTAAAAGAAAGTGCACACAAAAGACCCTGAACACAACGAAGTACACGCTTAAGTTATGTCCTAGGAGTGGAGATATTAACAACAACAACATCGCATCCAGATTACAGTTCGTATCGTATGCAGGACTGAATATTCTGTCCTATGCTTACACTCCTAGTCACAGAAGTCAGAAATGGTAATCCTAGATCACTCGATGGAGTAGAGACATAGAAGACGAATTTTCCTATTATTCTAAGCTGATTGAGATTCGAGAGCAGAGAAGGTTGAAGCCACAACTATGTGAATATCGAGGTCTACTTCAACATTCAGAACCACAACATAGACAGCGCTATAGCTAAGGAGAAGAGGAGGAGTGTAGGTTTCCCTCAATCTTTGTTATAGAGCTGCTCAATATGTAAGCTTAACCAACAAAATATGTGTGAATGTTGGGATGATACTTAGGCGATAAAGTTCTTGGTGATCGCCTAATCAACTGCTGTTCTACATTTTGAGACTCAAGGATAAGCAACGTTGGCTAATTCCTCACCCCATCTGCATGGTTTTCATCCTCATCAGATGCTTCCAGATTAGACAAACATGGTGAGGTCTCTTCTTTAACTACATGAGGCCTTGGACTACCCTGGACTAAAGGTGGACAACAACAATTAAGTACTTTCAGAGGTATAAAAACCATTTAAAAAAGGCATACTGATTTTTTGTATCCTCGATTCTTAAACAAAAGTATAAACGGAACGAAGGCTGTTGGGACAGCTAGTTCATATATAAAATTAGAATCAAGGCAAAATTAGAATAAATTCATACTTTCTATCCATCTTTGATCTGCTCATACTCACATTTGCTTCCAAGTTGTGATTGAGTGCTTGCTGGTCGTTGTAAAAATATGCTCCTTATGTCCACACCTCACTCACTATCCACACACACAAAAACGCACACACCCCACCGTAGAACCAGCCCGTAAGGACGATCGATTGAGCACCAAATCAAAAAGGTATCACACACTCGACAGCTAGCAACTTCACCTTCAATACGCGTTGGAAAGGCTCTTGGCACTATTCTTCGATACCCCGAACCACCGCGCACATTCTCCCGCTGCACAGAAAACAATCACAATGTGGCCAGAAAGCAAAAGCATACCACACTCAACGGCCAACGTGAAGTGCGTACTTCAGCCGTCATTCATATGCGCAAGGCCCTCAGCGTAGACTTTCTGATTTGTAGTACGACGAGATCCGAGGGGCAAAAGTGACCCACTGTATGGTGCACCTTTCGGTTGGGCCAATGCATCAATACGTACTTCCACTTTCTCGACCAATAACACCGACACGGACTGGGGAACGCTTGTTTTAACTTGCTCTCTGTTGTATCGAGCTAGAGGTACTTAACTTATGTGCGAAACACTTTACTTTCAAATTTACTAGACAATGGATATCAATATAAAACAGGAACTCTTGCAAGCTGCAACTTTTTTATGAAAGGCGTATAGAATTGAATGCTTACACACACCACGACACAACACTACAGACGGATATGCTACGATGATATGCTTCACAGCAAATTGATATGTTTCGGTTACGTCACTAGCTTTTGCTCAGACTTTTTGTGTTGTTTGAATTGATTACGTTGATGCGTTGTGCGTTCTACATGCTACTGTAGTTAAAGGTATGCTATATTAATGTATGTGTACGTGTGCCAGATATATTGCTGTGCTGCTGCTCATTAACACCTCAACGACACTACGTCCACAGCCGAAGGCTTCGGTGCTCGCCTGAAAGCATGAATTTTAAATTAATTCCCACCGGTGAGCGGCAAACATGCTGGAACCCTAGTGAAGCCACCTTGCCAGTTGTTGGGTACAATGTTGGGAACTTATTTTAGACCACAAACTTTCGAACGAACTCGAACCGCACTCGCGCACTGCCGTGTATCATCGCGGAAACGAAAGTACAACACGCCCGCACCGCAACTATCGTGAAGCGATTTGTCGCAATTTTCCAACACTCACGCACGTTTGCACGCACTCACGCAGGATACGAAACGCGGAACCCGGAACCGGATGTTGTGTGGCACTTGGAAATTCGCGTACGCTAAATACCGACCCGACCCGACACGAAACTCGAACCGCAGCACGCGAACCAAGGAACTGCAACGTTGTTTACTGCACTATGATACAAAATTAATATCATATTTTTAGGGGGAACTCCCAAATTACTTTTTCAATTAAAGCATTCGTCACACACTTGGGGGAGATGTTTTCTTGTTGAAGTAAAACTTTTGCATGGACGACACATAAGCTTTAAATACTGTTAAAAGTGTTGTACTATAATTTGCACGTGCTGGTTTTGAAGAGATTAAAATAACGAACTAAAACTCTTCTTCACAGCACTTGAACACATTTCAAGGTAAGTGCAGCTTCACAGCTAAAACGTGAGCACAAGTATCCTTCGAGTGATCCCTCCGATGGGTTGAATTTTGTCGATAAAGTTTCACGTTTATCCACTTTGTGGTTTAACCAAGCATCCTCGGGAGACTGGCTGGAGTCAGGCTTAGTATTAGTGAATTTTTCCGAAGCTAAAACTGCAACTGCAACAAACAGAATTGCAGCTGACGTTGCCCATCACCGCCCGCATCCTGAGCATTGCGTTGAAATTAACTTTCGTTTTCGCAAGGATATGCCACATTTTGGCGCGTTCTGACCAGCTTTCCCTCGGCCTCACTGTCACCAAAACGGTGTCGTTAATCCGCAAACGTGGCGTTAGTGTGCATCGTGTTTCGGTTTTTTGGTGCTTAATTCCACATTTCGTACAGAACAATCCCGCGATTTGTTAGCAGCAAAGCGTACGGCGTAACGAAGCGTTTCCACGGCGCGATTCCGGTGCGCGACCGACGGAATCTCACGACAAACTGCCGCAGCTGTACCGAAGCTCCACAGCACGGTTCCAGAGCTCGGTGAGACGAAGGTGAGAAATCGACGAACGATCGGCTGCATGGTATGGAGTGCTCGATGAAGCGCCATTGCGCAGGTTTCTTCCCCGAGTGCAACCGGAGTACACTCACTCTCCTTCGATGCTGCTCATCAAAACACAGCAACGATGGCTGTAACTCACTCATCACTGCCGAGGAGCTGGTTGGTCGGTGCAGCCGCCGGGGCAATGTTGCTCGAAAATGAATCACACCAAGCGTGTCAACACGTGGCGCATTTAACACCATCGAAAGCAGCCACCGGCAGCTGTGTGGGGTTGAGAATGGAAAATGAATGCTGACAGTGTGATGCAAACAGAAAAGAAAAAAGAAAAAAAACCCACCCCGAACGAAAGGAAAACCATGCTGTTCAAATGTTACTACGCTGATGGTTATGGAGAAGCACGATTCAACGAACGATCGAGTCGAACGGGTTTCGGATGAATGCGAGCCTAGCATCTGGCCGGGTCGGGGGGGACGGTTTTTCTGTTGGTCGACGTCTCGCCCAGATGCGGTCGCCGCATGTGCACGACAGTCGTATGTGTACCACGTTGCCTGCAATGCAGGTGTCCCGGTGAAGTTTTAATTGCATCCTGCTACTTCAACGTGAGTAACGTGAAGCCATCGCCCATCTAAGCGGCTAACTGGTTGCCCGACTGGTGGCCAGCCCGTTTGGATCTCAAGGTCAATGCTTATTGAATTACTGTCGAGAACGAGAAAAAAAACACTATGAGGAGTGGCCCAAAACGATGCTGAGCTGCAATAACTGGTGATAAAGGACAATGTTAGCTTAAAACGAGCAGTTTTTGAAACATTTCTACTACATTGGAGCTCAACCCTTCAAGCGTTGATTAAAATGTCTCACCATCAAATTATTCAACTTTTTGTTTAAACAGCGTTTTGCTACAAATACTCAAAGCTACTTCATTTAATTAAATGTCTACTAGTCACAACTGTAACCAAACACAACTGTATTTCCTCAGAGAAGTTTAAAACCCATTTAAACCGATTCTCGATGTATAAGGCTAAAGCCTATCCCTACCACCATACGACTACGACTGGAAACAAATCCAATTACATTTGTCAAACTTTAGCATTACACCACAGCATCCACAGCTACACCCGGTTTGTCGGTCAGCAAGCTCCAGCCAGTGGGGAAGTTCAATAAAAACAATCGTCCGGCAAGGGTCGAGAGCAGAAATGTAAACGGCACAACATCGAGCACAACCATCGTCAGCTGCCAGCACAAACCACAACTTTCATCAACAGCCCAGCGAACACAAAATGTCAAACCGTCAAAAACTTTTCACCACCCGTGTACCTCCTCGTTCGGTGCATAATTCAGCGCTAAAAATGCTCACCACCACGCCGAGAATGCAGTTTCGTATCGCAAGCGCAAATGTTGCATCGATGCCGATCCACCGTCGTTGCGGCGTGCGTTCGTGAACGGATGATTTAAAATTTTTATGCAATTGCCAGGATTCCGGGAAGTTTTTCGACGGTTTGCCGGGTTGCTGGAGAGGGCTAGCAACTGCAAGGTGCCGAAAACGACGGGTGCCCGACCAGTGCACGTTCGTACGCCAAGACGGAACCGTAGTGCTTCGGTTCGTTTAATGTATTCATCAAATTTTAATTCGCTGCAGCTGCCTGTCTTTGGTTTGTGCGCTAGGCGATCGAAAGTTGCTCCATTGCACGCCATGTCGAAATGGGAAGGTAAGATTTCGCTCCAAAGTACGAAGAAAGGCTAGTGGTAATCCCTGCCTGCCAGTCAACAGAACTTTATTACGCTCCATAAACCACTGGGAAACGAATCTTTTGTGTGGAATATGCTTAGGAGGTTTCTGAGCAGAGCACCCTCCCAAAGAGCAAAAAAAACTTACTCCAATCCTTGGCTGTTGATTCCAAGGATTGAGGCGTACGATTTTTAAACCCCAAAAGTCAGAGGATGCATTGTGCTAGTTTCTTCAGCTACGGAACTCACTTCGGTTCGAAGAGTCACGAAATAATCGTTAAAATTGATTGCCATTTGTATCCCAAGAACAGTGCTCTTATTAAGTAAAGGCACAGATACACTTCGTTTCAACATATGAGGCCCAAAAGAAAATTGGCCCCAGCAGCTTAGGTGATCTTTCCTCCTGCTTCATATAAGGCTAGGATTAATCAAGAGTAGTGATGGGCAATGACATTCGGATCGGAATATAGATCTTTTTTTTTTTTTAGATTTTAGAGCAAACCATATTCAATCTCAAATCTTTAATCCCAAATTAGAGATCCCGGTAAGATAGTGAGTTCTACATTGTGGAATAAGGGATTATTTTTTATGCGCAGTTTGAAAGTTTGTATGAATTCCTAGTTCGGGAATTAGAAATGACAGGCCAACAACAAGGACAGGATCCCTCAAGGTTGCAGTTCCATAGTAGAAGTAAAAGACGCTAATACATTTATTTTTTGTAGTTGGATTTGATCCCGGATGAGGACTATCCGGATTAAATATCCATTTCTTGAATATCTTTCATTCTGAATCAAGGATCCAGGTAGCCCAAGATTGGGATCCAAAGATAGAATCAAGAAGAGGAACTCTCACGATCCAGATCTGCTACGATTGGAATCCAAGGCATCTTTTAGACCGAAATGAACACTTTCGGGGTTTAATGTCAAACCTTGGATCTTCTGGTTTTCACATCTTGGATTCAAAGAACCCATGATTGGGATCTGAAATAAGAATCAAGATTAGGATCTCACAGGATCTGGATCTGTCATGATTAAAATCCAGGAAGTAAATCCAGCAGTTTGAAAGTTTGAAGGTAGTTTGTATGTAGAATCTAAGCTCCTGATCTGCAACAAGGATCCCAATTGGAATTCGGGATTGAAATTAATGTGCATGCATAGTACAAAAATCGTTTGTATGCAGGATTGAACGGGATTCTTTAGCGGTTTAATTTGTTATTGTTTTTCAAATTTATATAGGCTTAATGTTAAACAATTGCTCAGCTCTTACGTCTTTATTATATATAATATAAATGATTTTTAAACGTAAATAAAATGTTACCACAGATTTGACCAACACTAGTTAAAGCACCTGTAAAATGCTTATAATTCGGTACCATCGATTTAGCATGGAACCATTTTTTTCACTTTCGTCTGTAACCCTCTCCATTCACATCAGTCGACTCCATCCCTGGAACGTGTTGATGCTTTATTGCTACTATTGTTTTTCACTACCGCTTGCTACCGTCCACAGACAGGGAAGAACTTCGATTGTTGCTACTGTACAGCTAGTGATAACTAACTAAGCCGACGAACCGACAGCTAGCTGAAAAGGATAAAACTTTCTCAATGACTTTGTACGCAAGCGTTGCATTGCTTCGCTTACCTTCCGAGATGCCTTCGAGCAACGGGCAGCAAAAGCAAACCCCCTTTTGAGAAACGCCGATCAGTCGCTGATGCAAAACCTACCGCAACGAGGTTTCCGGTGCGCGGTAGTGGACCCAATCAGCAGACCGGAAAACGGTACACAACAACGTCTGGGATGGATGGGATAGATGGTTTGGACGGTGAGAGTGTTGCAATGCTGCTCGCAAAAGTTTTAGCATAATCGGATTAAAGTTTACTTTACGCTTCAACTTTTTTTCCCCTCCTATTCCTTTCGGCAACACATGCCGTATTTTGGGAACAGTTTAACCTGTTTCTGAGTGCAGCTGGAGATATTGGAGTTGTAATTGATTTTTTCTATTTTGTATTAAATGAATACACCACCTGACATTAGCTAGTTTGTTTTCATTACTTGGCAGCTGCTACCACGTAAACATCATAGATGGCACATTATGCGAATAAAACGACCTAAGAAGTCATTCATATTTAAAGCTTTTTAATAATGTATAACCTCATTCATGAGTTCTATCTGACCCACTCAACTGTATTAGTTTAAAATATTTCATTTGATCTCGTATGGCCCAGAGACCTGACTACAATTCCCATACAAAAATTATCATTCAGTGATGTTGGTAACGAATTTTTTATGCCATCAAGACCTGATTAACCAAATATAAGGCCTGGCCGTCATTATGAAACACCAAAAACGGACTTCATAAACAGAATAGAGATGAACATAAATTATATTTATAAAGCTGAAGTTCCTCCCACAAATTGTTACATGGTTACAAATGTATTTTCTTAATCATTTTACTTATTGGAAAATAATCTTCCTCAGAAAGGTGAGATTTTTCCGTAAGTCAGCCTTGTAAGTAGGTCATCTTATTATTTGTGCTATTCTAAACATTTGACTCTTTGGCAGTTTAAGATTACTTTGGAAGTTATACAATTCCTTTTATCGAAGTGAAATTTTATTCGCACTGATTTAGTAAACATACATGGGTATCCTAATACTAATTTATTATTTCCCCAGTAATGTGTGATGATAAATATTAGCTCTAGTTATCCTACTCCTTTCCCAAAGTCTACAAATTGACCGCTATGACTAAATTTCAAATATCAAATTAAAATCAAATAAAAATCTTAATTATGCTTCTTTGTCAGAGCAGAAGAAAATTATCGCAATTGGCGATATAAAGATTAGTAATAGATTCAATGAAAATAAATGAACCTAAAACAAGTCGAAAAAAATGATTCTCTAAGATGTAAATGAACTTGTATGAATAAAATCAGAAATGATTTATATTTCTTTACTAAATCAAATTCTGAAGGATGGTTTATTTAATCAACGTGTTTTAAAAACATTTTATTATGCGTTACGCAACATAAAGCTAATACTCGCACCGATTTAAACTACAAATTGACGAAGCACATCCTCCCTTCTAGCGTTGTGGATGGCCCCTTATAAACGATGCAAATAATATGCAACTAAGATGTTCTATAAGTAAACATTTTCCAAGCAATACCCAACTTTCAGTCTATGAATCAATTTAAAAGATGAAAATTTAATATAACTGTAGTCCATTCCAGTTTTTGTTTACTTGGTTTTAATAATATTCTTTATTCCATTTGAGTTAATATGGAAATTTAACTTTAAAGTATAACTAAGTACAAGCACCATAAAAGTAAAATGATAAAAAAATATAAATCTATAAATTTCTACCTCCCAACCAAATACAAGTGCAACATCTTCTCAGGGCAGGATGTTTCTCAATTCAGTTTTTAATTTAGTTTAGCAAGGCTTTAATCAATACATAACACACGATAGAACTCATTCAAAATTGCTTCAATTTAAGTGAACAAATTCAATCTTATAGGGACACGTACATCCCAGCTTGAGCGTTATCATTGCAAACGCTCTTCAATCATTTTGCGGTTGTCAACGAGAACATCTGCCGGTTGCCTGCTGCCATGGCAAAATCATTCATGACTACCAGCTACACTTTCAACACCGTACAGATGACATGCCCAGTTAATGATGGATAAACAACGATTTCTGATATTAATGATGTGCAGTCTGTCATGTACGCTCGTTGCTTGTCTGCTGTACGAGGTTCGACAAGCCTTCTAATATCAAAACACGCGCTTTGAAGTGTTCTGAAACATGTCGATATCGTTGCTGTGCTGTACGCAAACTTGAAATCCTCAAATCCTGTGTATCATTGTCAGCTACCTCCAACCCTTGAACTTTATGTAGGTGCTAGTGCGGTGCAGTATTTACTCCGGTGAGCAGAAGATGCAAGAACACGTTCTGTATCAGCCCTTCAGTAGTAAACAAATGAAAGATTCCATTTTAGAAGTGATCGTTATCAACATTCCAATGACACAACATCAAACTACAAGGAGTCGTGCTTGTTTTCCAAGGCTAAGGTTTAATATTAATGGGGACTTCCTTAAAGATACCTTCACTTTAATGGACCGGCAAATGTTCGAACTTGTAAAGTGAATCCCTTTTGAATGGCCCTGCCCTTCATTTCACACAACAAATGGGAACGTTGGTGTAAGCTTTATAGCGCTAATTATGTGCTAGCGATAGCCATAAAGCACATTAATGTATGTTCGGATCTCGTTAAAGCAATAATTAAATATACAAAAAATATACAACTAAACATTGAAGTGCTACTTTTCCAATATAATCAATCATTTGTAAAAAAAATAATCGCAAAACAAAATTAAAATCAATATCAATCATATTCCTAACCACTTTATTAACAACAAGCTTTATTCAACAACACAGCCTACAGCAACAAGACATGCTGATGTATTGAAGTTTTTGTTTAAAGTACAATTTAAGATCGCTTATTTCTATCGCACCTTTACAATCAGCTTCAGCAACGCAACGCCATGCTCCGGTCAGAGCATCATGCCTTCTTCAACCTTCTTCACCAACTTTACCAAGGGTGCAAGTTTATGTCCTTCAAAGGGATGTTTTTGCTTCACAGAACCACCGACCTTTATACGCCTTTTCTTCGGTGGTTCGAAATGGGATAATTAACGTTACTTGATTATGATAATTTTATTACCACATCTCCAGTTCCAAACCCCAACCCACCCGGGGCCCGGTTTGTAAAGGTCCTGATTGCTTTGCAAGGCAGTCCCCTCGCTTCGTCCCCTCAAATTGGCTCGCTTGGGATGAGATTACATTTATGCTCGGTCAACCGCGTCCGCTCTCCGCCCACCAAGTCAAACAAACAATTTCAAAAGAGCAATAAAAATTTGTCTAACATCTAGCTGCCGTCCGGTTCAGACGACACAACCCTGCTGAGCCTCCGAACCGTGTGACACTCCCAATCCGAGATGGCTTTCTAACCGAAAGAAGAAGTTATTGGGAATAATATCTTCTCATTCTAGCAATGGTCACCGGGCGAATCACTGTACAGTTTGCTGATCTTTTATCAAATGTGCCTATCCGGACAAGGGAGAAAGGTGCAGGTGATGGACGGTGCACTAATGCGGCAATATCATTAGAATTAATAATTCAACAGATGTTAATTGAGTTCCCTCTGGTTTACGACAGGGTGGCCTGGGTTGTAAGAGCCCGTTTATGTACTCCCGCAGACTTCGATGGAGACCCGGGCAATGGCTGTGCATTAACGATAACGATCAGAAAGCGAAAGCATCCGTCGTTCAATCGGGGTTTCCCCTTCGCCGAGCGATGCAACGTGAACAGGCGTGAAGAAAATGTCAATGCCTGACTCTCACCAGCCAAACTCATTTCTCTCGCCACATAAGTGCCGTAGGACATCTAATGAATAATTATGATCATGTAACTCCACTTCCGTTCGTTTTCGGTAACAAATTCCAAGCATACACGTGCGCACCTACCTGTACTCCCGTCCCCCATGCGCTCCCTTCATCACTCACGTGCACCTTAATGCGGGATCGTAGTAGAATGGATTGTTCATCTTGGACGACCTGTTAGTTGACTTGAGAAATTTGTTGGAAGTTGAACAGGAAAAAGCACTTCCGGTTGTCTGATGTTCGTTTGCCTGTATACCTTCTGCCACACCTCCAGCCACGGCCAGCACAACCACATTTCAGATGCATCCAGCCCGTCAACTAGCTGGCGAAGGTAACTACACTGATGGGCTAAGAAATCATCAAGCGCCGGCAATGTAAAGTATCCCCGAAAACTTTATCCTGTTTTCGGATGGACCGTTCTGATTGGTTATGCATCGGAACCGAAAGCCACAGTTGGGGATTGTGAAAGTTGATCGATAAGCTAGTTTGCAAAATTAATTAAAACAACGAGCGCTCGGCTAAGGACGTTGCTACCCCGGCATAGTTTATTCAGCAGGCATTAACAGTGGAATGAGATAAAATTAACGAAGATTCAGTGTAACTTTCTAACTAAATTAAATCAAAATTATAATTTATTACATAACAGGTCGATTAAACAAAACGAGTTCCATAAAATATTTCCATACATTGTAGCCTTCGATGCAAGAAAACAAAGCCAATAATAACAAACAAACATACATATTTACGTGACAGCACTTTCAGACAGACAATACAATCAGTTAATGGCACATTTACCAAATTCAAAACCAACGAACATGGATTATTTTTTATTCCTGTATGAACAGAACATAAAACGTTAACCTACTTTAAGCTCGGGGGGAAAACAGAACTTGATTGAAAAAATAAATAAGACACCCTTATAACTCGTAGATTCATTTAAATATTGTATTAATTCATCTTTTTACACATTCTACTCGTGCAAAAAGGCGTATGGTTATGGCAGGCGGTTCATTTTCTTCTAGCACTGGTACACCTTCCTAGATTTTCTCAATATTTTCGCTGCCAAAAACAAAATTAAATTGCGCCTATTTAAAATTCAGTATTCACATTGATGAGAAATAAAATGTTCAGTATCGGTGTTTTTGCTTCAAATCAAGAGGTACATATCTTCCTGGAATATTCCAAGAGTTTTCACAGCAAAAGGCTGCCTTCCAGGACCGTAGCCGTAAAAAAAACTTAATATTTTAGAGCGTCGGATAATCCAACGAGGCCAGAAGTGAGAGAGATAAAATTTTAAGACTTTAAAACCATAATTAAATAATGATAACAGTATTTTTTTTTAATAGAAAAGTATTGATTACTTATAGCCCATTACTTCAAGTTTTACTGTGTTAGGTCAATTCTAATGCTCTGCAGATCACTAACAATGCTGTATTTCTTTTTAACTATGTGGAGCAGTGAAAGAGCATCAATCAATACTTTAACTTTCTCATTGAAATTAGAATAAAGCCCTTTACATCAACGCCACAAATTTTAAAGTAATCAAAACCTTGTAAATATTCAATTTGAAATGAACTTGAAATAGAACAACATATATTTGTGTTTTCTTTAGTTAAGCAAAGCATCATAAGAAGATAAATTATTGAACGGTTTTTTAAACATTATAAAAATGATAATCAATATTACCAAATTATTACATGATTTAAAAGCAAAAATGCGTCTCCTTAACATGTTACGCATGAAAAAGAGAAACAACCAAATTTAAAGAAACTACTGAAAAAAGCTAGGACAAAATTCATCAAAGCTGATCATAAGGGAAACATTTAAAGCATTTATTTCACTGCATTTCCATTAGCAAAAATGCATAAAAAGACGCTTTTCGTTCAATGATGCAACCGTAAGGAAATGTCACGTATTTCCCCTTTCCACCCCCGACCACACACACACACACTCACAGCAATATCAGCGGAAATGAAAGGTGATAAAAATTCCAGCTTAACGCTAATTGAGACTTTCTTGCATACCCACGCGCCCAACACGCGTGGGAAAACAACCGCGTCGACGACGACAACACGCCCCTTCAACCCTTTGCAAAGCATAATCGCTGGTCCCGATGCCTCATTAACCCCAGTCTAGTACACACTACACGGTGAAGTGCAAACATGCAATTTCGCTGATGGGTGGTCCGTTGCACCTTTTGACGGTGCAGCCCATTCCCAGTCTTGTAGCGGTAATTATGCAGCGACGTGTATAATAACTTATTTCTCATTAATGTGACATTTCTTCGCACCGGCCAGCACGAGGACTGAAGTGTGGTGATTATTTTCTCTACGTGCCTGCAGTGCATTAGGTCAGTGTTTGAAATTATTTTTACTTCATGTGCCTGATGCGACCGCAGCGCCCAAAAGGAGTCCGGAGCGAAGCGCGAGGCTCGGTTGAAGGCAACAAACAAATGACCTTTGTACACGGTATCCTTCGTGAGCATGTCGTGAAATGTGCAGCTGCAAACCATCAAACGCATCAATTAGTAATGAATGCAAGAGCCATTTACATCGTTTGTTTGCCCTTTGGAATGGTTTTGTTTTTTCATTCACTTCCTCGTGGTTAAACGATGCTATTATTGTATTACTGTTTGTTTACTGGGGAAAATGTGCATAGCACTTTCATGATTAATCTGCATAGGTTTTTTCAATAATGTCTATTCTTTTGACTTAACTTTTTTATTTGTTATGGCTTATACAGTACGTAATATAACTATAAGGTGACTATTTTTTTTTGGGAAAGTTTCGATAATAATCTTAAAAAATTGATTTAATTCCTTTTGGTAGGTGTTTATTTCTATTTACCGTCAATGGTTAATAGAAAAGTCTTTTTTTATTTTTAATCATTTCAGATAATTAAGAAGCAAATATATTTTTCAAGTTAAAAGAATTTATTCATTTGAAAAGTATTTTTGTTATTCATGAATTATTGCACTTGTAGTGATCCGGGCAGTTGGCCCATCTCTACCTCAACCACCAGCGGACGTAAGTTCCTAATCCTATCACTACCACACTATCAACCCCATTCCTACTCCTATCACTGTTACACTATCAACCCCATTCCTACTCCTATCACCACCACAAACAAAACAAAAAGAGGATATTAGGAGCCGGGATTAGGAGCGAACAACACACTCGTCAGCTAACCGCTCAACACACTCGTCAGCTAACCGCTCAAGACACTCGTCAGCTAACTCGTCAGCTAACCGCTCAAGACACTCGTCAGCTAACTCGTCAGCTAACCGCTCAAGACACTCGTCAGCTAACCGCCGATCAGAAAACTCCCGTTCGCCAACCGCCGACTAGAACACAATCGTTAGCCAACCGCCGATAAGAACACACGTTATCCAACCGCCGACCAAGTTTGTAAACGCGCGAAAGATCACGAAAATAATAAAGTGACGATCAACCCAAACCTCGTCACACTCGATACATATTTTGATCAAAGGAAACTTTACAGTACAATCGTCAGCGAAAAACAACCTTCAAGATATTATAACGAACAATAGGACTTTATCTCGCAGGCGAAAGCCTGTTTGCCCGGCGACCAAACCTGAAACCAGCCTTGCACCACTTCGGTTTACTCGCGCGGTACGCCATAGTTCGATTTACAACGTCAGGCATAAAGGTCGTCTATCCTAAGTGCTTCCAAGTGTAGCAATTTCCGGCAAATTTGATTTACTTCTAACGCTCAGCGAATGATGTGACGGCTGAGTGATTTCCAGCACAATGGTTCGAAAACGCCAACCGGCTTACCTTTAAAAGGGCCGTCACTCACGAAACCTTCCCTGGTTTGGCCCAGGAGCCTAGTTTCCTTTTTTTTTGCTTTGCGTTCTGCCCTGACGCAAGTAACGCTCCTGCCAGCTTTATACATTTCTATTCTTGCCTACCGAAAATAGCGCACCGACCTAGAAAGTCCGAAAAGCGTCGGTACCGTAAGTTAAGCGCTCTCCAGAGCACACGGAAATGAAAGTAGTTTTTCCCACCCGATACGGTACATACGTATGGGGCCCGTACACACCGAGCTACCGGAGCAACTGTCAATGATTTATTTACCGTTCCATCTCCGCTTTCAATTTGCGAATCGAAAATGATGCCTACCCGGCGGAACACCTCAAACTTGCCTCTGGCGGAGCGCATTATATTTGCTTCACATTTGGATCCTTCGGAGGTTTTTCCGTTGGTGGTGGAAAAACATCGCTTCCAGATTGACACATACATTGGAAAGTTTTACATTATGTCCAATTCGGCAAACACGGCTTTGTACCAGCAAATAAATGATTTGTCGTTTGCTTCCGACAGAGAGAAATAAATGTGAAGTAGGGGACGGTCTGGGAACCGTACGGTAAAATCAATAACCTATGTTTGATTTAACTTTTACTCCATGGAGGCAGCGCGAGCCGATACAATCGATAACCATATTCGAAAAAGGTTCGAAGATAAAACTGTCCCAAAAACTGGCCGCTCGAATCGATTTGTGTCACCATAAAACATTTATCCATTACTCAATTGTTCCACTCGAAAAGGGGAACTCAAGCTGGTCGAAACAAGCAGAGAAGTACCCCAAAAACCCTTTGAGACAATGCCAAAACACGATAAAGCTCCTTGCGTGTTCAACTTCAAGCCGGGCACACCGTTTCAAATGTGTTAAAATATGCATCCATGGCACTCTGGTTAAATTATAAATCGAACAGACAGTGCCACATATTCGCCGTGTTTCGGGCTGGCCGTTGGCAGTTTATCCAAAAAATATCACACCGGTTTTGGTCACACCTCCCACACGGGACAGGGTTGGAGGCCAAATCCAGTGGACAATCTATTGATCGGATAAGCCGACTCGAAAAATCGCACTTGGGTCCAGCAACGAAGCAACGAGGCATCAGGAAGCAGATTGAAAATCAACGACCAATTGAAAAACGATCTGCCGCAATCAACATGCATATAAAGCTGGCCCTGCTGGGCACGGTTTATCATAAATCCTCCGCAGTTTTGCCGCAGAATAGGTAGCTGCGGTGATGTGGCTTTTTGGCGATTATCATCGATCGATGCCATAACCATAACCAAACTACATACATATAAGCAACAACAAAATGAGGAAGAAGAAAAAAACATCACCAACCATCCAAATCACCCAGCAGAAGCAGTATTTTCAATTTCAGCTTTTTCTTTTTGTTTTTGCTATTATTACAATGTTACGGGTCACACACAGCATGCACACACGCTTCAAGTGAAGCACCTACCGGTATGGGATGGAAGCTACTTTACGGAGCACTCGGTAAGCGCTACTCTACAACGCACATAAATTAATATGAATCAACCATATTTTTCTTCTCTTCGCTGGTCGGCTTCGTTTGCCGGGAAAACTGTTTGCCGCTCTTAAAAGCGTAACCACTAGATAATGCATAAATATGTCGGTAATTTTTCAAATTATCTCGTAAATTGTGCGTTGCTTACGAGCAACAGATCATAAAACTTTTTTCCCTTCCTTGTTTTGTTTTTGTTTTTTTGTTTTTGCTCGGAGTATGAAAACTTTCTACACTGCAGAGCGTAAGGTGCCAAGAATCTTAACATTGCAATGTACTTTGGCGTACTGAGGAAGGAATGAGATACAGGGTGAGTGAGCGGCAGGAACGGTGGAAAGAGACGACATAAAGTATATGCGTCAAATGCATTATGTACTTTAATGGTTGTTTAGAGATGCTATCGAAACACGCATCCCAAGAGGAGATGACCTTAAAACTTGTGGTACATCTGCATAAGGTTGCAATATTTTTTTAAATCACGAAGCTTGGGACAGAATAAAGTGTTCCTGTAATTACTGCAACACATTTCATCGTTCAAATATATTGCATTATTTTCTGAAAAAAAAAACAAGCTGATACCTAGTCCTACATTTTTTCGCAAAAGCTGGAAATGAGCTGATTTTTTAAGTGAACGGTTGAAATCAAAAAAAAAAAAGAAATCAATATCGGCTTATTGGGCTTTGGGACAGTCCTCCCAATATTCGTCCAATTGACTTCAAGTATCTAAGAACGATAAGGAAATCATGGCACTAGCATTATGTATGGACTAAACAATATGACCAGCTTTCTCTAAAAAAAGCAATTGGCATTGTGCTCGTTCATTCGATTTCCACCAAGGTCAAGATCTGTAAGTGGTTTATCCCATTCATTTTAACAGAATATTGTTTTTTTTTCTATAAAAAAAATCCTGGCCTAGTTTCATCAGAAATACACAAACTAGTTGAATTTTCTAATTGAAAAAAATACTAA
>AXCM01004289.1:0-21374 GCA_000473375.1 Anopheles culicifacies | reverse complement strand
GGACCCTGTTCCCTGGGGTTCTTCTCGAAACACCCTGGAACCTTGTGCGGGCAATAAACGTAGGATTTTGAAGATCGGGCGCGACAGGTTTTGTTTGGTCAACTATTTCCTACGGTTGAACACATCTAGCGACTGGAAGCTGAAAGAAGCGATAAATGGTGAACCAATGCAAGACAGACGAAAGAAGATGCGTGTGAAGATGTGCAAGAGAAATCCTGCTACGAATTGTCTACATGAACCGGCGATCTCAGACGCCTGTTTCTTTAAAGTGGGGTGGTACGCGATCTCTCATTTTACTGTGATGCTGCGCAACTTTAGTAGGCGCTGGCATGTGTGTGTTTCTTCAGTTTCATGTGTGCGATTTCGCTTCAAATCTACAAAAAAAAAGTTGTTAAATGCACAATTTTGAACAGAAAGATTGCCTTATCCACCAAATGAACGTGCTGAACCGAGAAGGTCAGCAATCTTTCGATTACACACCCCAGAATGTATGCACAACAGTACAAGATAAAAGAAAGTGATAGCAGAATCAGAACTGAAAACACATCACGGCCGAGGGAAAGATTATTTTCCCTTTTTTCTGACTCCCTTTGAGTTGTATTCACTCATCCTTCAGTTTTACATGGAGAAGTTATGCTTACAACGACGAATGTAATGTAGTTCGCTGGGGTCCGTGTTGCTTCCACGATTGAGGTAGATCCGCTATATACCGGGTAAGGTTGCTAAGTGTTAAACAACTGGTAGGCATGTAGAGGATTCTTTGCCTTTGCGAGGAGGGGCGGAGGGGGGGACATGAAAGCGGGCACTTGAACAACATGTGAAATCTGCCCCATACACGACCGGTGAAACGCTAACGGGCGGATCGGTAGTTCTCACATTAAATTAACACCAAGGTACGGTGCAGTTGCAGTACGATGCATGCAAAGCGCTACTAGGAGAAGGCAAGTAAGTTGCTATGTACACGCAAACCATCACATTCCATTCTGCTACTCCCGCGGCTCATTGATTGCAAAGAGAATAGATCGTGCCGTGTGACCTACAACATCATCAACCGGCCTAAAATGCAGCCTGCTGCAACCGACACGCACACAACAGCAAACGACTTTGGGAGTGCGAATATTATCAGTGGAAAGTGTGTTTCTGTACGATTTGCTATAAATGAAGGTGTGAAAGTACGCCACTTCTAGCAAATTTCCACACGTCCGGGAACAAAATGCTCAAGAAGAAACCAAAAAACCAAGGGTTAATTAAAAGGATTCCTCTTGAGAAATGTGGTCTATCAGCCACCCACCTGATATCATCTTTCTGTAAGGGTGTAGTGGGAAAAAGGCACCAAGCGCACAAAAGACAAAACCCACAGTGGAAATGAGTGATATCGGAACGGTGGATGAAAGTCAAATTTTTCTTTTTGGTAGCTGCTGAGCAGGCGGCGGTTTAGACATGGAGATGTATCGATTTTTCCAACCCGCGCCATACAGAACGCGTGCTAGAAGGGTGGAAAACAAAACGCAACCCACTAGGCTAAAGGGCAGCTGAGAAATTTTTAGGAAGATCACAAAATGCAGGTTCCAAATTCATGCTCCTCCCGATGTCCCCGGACACTTTTCACCGGATCCTCACACCACACGCGCACACACACATGCATACGCACACACACACACATAGCATCGTTGGCAACGTGTGCCATTGGAAAGTGAATTTCATCGTGGCATTTATGCCGTGATAGTATGCTGGCGTCCTCCGCGGAAAGCTTTCCATGCCTCCCGTTGCCTTCCTTTATCCTCCCATGGGTGGTGCTGAGACACACACACACGCGCACGCACACGGCCAGATACACGTAACCGCACGTTCATTGGATGCGGCTGGGAAATCGGAATCGCAGCGTGCAAACACAGCACGACGGTGCATTAACGCGATCAATGAAAATGGTCAATCGACCCGCGGAGTTACAACGCAGCACCACCGCTACTGCACGAGGAAGTGTACACACATTCAGCAGCGCACATCATCGCGTCGCACCTTTCGTGCCACCGCTCCTCTTGCCCCTTACTTCAACCAAAGATTACGCGGCGTTAGCGGTTGTTTAACCCAATGCGAATGGAAAACGAGAAAAGTTCTTCACACAATTTGATTGCCCTTCGCCGGGCACACATTCAACGAACGAAAGTAACCAACCGTAGCAACCGTGGTGAGTACACTAAACAAGCTAAACCTAGCAGTTTTCCGTCGTGGAAAGGTGTGAAGAAAAAATCGGCAACGACAAAATGCGTGGCTTCACGATGCACAAGCAGAAAATCAACTGTGCAAGAGAAAAAAAGCTGTTAACGACCGAATAGTCCGTGCTCCTGGGTGCGACGGGTTGGGCAGGGGTAGGGTAAACCGTCGTGTTGTCAAAACGGCTTTCGCGTTGGCAGCCGCAGATGTCAAGTTATCGGTTTATAAGAGATAGTTGAAGTTGGATCGAACTATACGGTTGTTTGGGACGCCCAATCGACGAATTTTTGAATTACAATTGTATCCTTTTTGACCAAACTTGGCTAATTTTACAAAAATGATAAAATATAATAGTTTAATAGATGCACTATTCATCAAATCAATTATTTTTCATATTCACATGTTTTTAGAAACATGAAGGACAAAACACAGTTTTTAAAAAGTGATCAGGAATTGTTCTAACTGTTTTAACATGAGAAAATGCATTCCAAAATCACCTGTTGGCTATTTGGGATTAGATAGAATCACCACTGAATACTATATATTGTGTGTGGTACATCCAATCATGCTTTCGAACCAAAACCAAAACCAGTTTTGTATGACCCACTATATTATTTGACCAGCCCCGAACTATACTACAAAGTTCATATTAATTAAAATATATTATTGTACCACTTACCTTTAGTATACTCGTAACGGATTTCAGTCCTTCCGTTTTCTTCTTTGATTGTAATAGTTCCTCAGTCAGTTTGTCCACTTCCGACAGAAATCTTATAAAGTGATCCTCTCCTAATAGTTTACTACAATATTTCTGATTTGAAGTATCTGTAAATGCAAGAACCGTGCGACGTATACATAAGCGATAGCTGAGATATTTTCCACAAGTGCCTTACTCACTTAGGTAGCTCAGTATTGCGAGCGAAGTTTCCACATTGTGCCGGTAAAGACCCAACCACACGGAAGCACTTTCGGGATCTTCCAGAAGGCACAGCGCAAGCCCGTAGTAAATCATTTCCGGGCGCGTGATGAAGGAGATGTTCTTGAACAGCATCGCAAACGTCGCCGATGCTTTCGGTGCGCTGAACACGTACCGCTCGACCAGCAGCTGAGCTGCTTCATCCAGTTCCCTGTTCGCTTTCGGTTGAGTCGTCAATGAGCTCAGAATGGTAAGGAACTCGCTCCCGCCAAGATTGAGTCTATAAATAAGCGCCCAAGAGTCAACACAATAGGAACGATACGATGAATAGGTGACTTGCACGATTAATGATAGCATGGAAAGATCGGTTTTTGGTAGTTTTGAGCTGAAGTTTATGGATTCACTCGGTTACGATCGCTTCACCCCTTAACGGCCCGATTGAATTGGCGGCATTCAATAAAAATACCAAACTCGGCAGCTGCAAACCAAGCTGAAATGTGATCCACATTTCGTAACATCACGGTAACAACAGGTTGCGGTCTGATGCGATTGCAACACCGGTCGGGACAAAGAACGACACGAATCCCATTAATCTCTTCTCTGTCGAAAGATTAATGTGCTAAGGCTTAGGGTGAGCTACGGAGTGGCATGGACTATATATTTTACAATAATCCTACGTGATCATAACCGACAAAAAACAACCAAAGCCTTTCGCGATCAAAACATCAATGTGTGTTTTTTTTGTTGTTTATATACGAACAAGCTCTCGTTGGATCAATGCACCATTCAGAGTCTCAAGTGGAAGTATTTCGAACTATTTTGACGTTATTTAAAATATCACAGTTCTCTATCTAAAACAACCAGATTACTCACCTATGGGAACGATGCAATTTTAGGATACGCTGCACGTATTCACACGTGAAACGGTTGTAGTTTTTCAGCTCCATCACTGGCACCATGATGTCCTGCCACACCTTCAACCCCACGTCAAGATCATTGTAGCCACCCTGGCCTAAAGCCCACAGCAAGCTAAGGCCAATATTAGTACGATTCTGGTACGAGTTTCGCAGGATTGCATTACGCGCCAGATTGTTAACACAGGCCGATGGATAGTGCATTGCGATGGCTTGCAGTATTAACTTATGGCCAAGATGTGGCAAACCTTTGTTCATATCACTGGCCAAATTGGAGAGCGTTAGATCGTAGAAATATTTTCCATTTTCCTCGTTTGCCTTAGTAACACAGTCATCGATGACATCACGCAGCGGTTGTGGCATCGACTTGTACGGATAGCTGGCTGGTTTGTTGCTGTACAGAGGATCCGTTTCGTCCACGCGTAGCTTGTCGTTCAGTATTCCAGTCAGCGCCTTTAGCAACATCAAATGATTGTCCTTGAAGCTCACGTTCACGGCCGTTAGCTGGGAGTGCAGATCGGGGGCACTGATCGCACGTAAGGCCGCATCCAAATTCTTGTAGATTTGCTTCGATGGGCCCGTTTGTTTGGCGGATTCCGGTTCCTTCAGATTGGTTTTATTACCACCCTGCTGCTGTTGTTGATCACGTACAGGTGTAGCCGTTCGCTTCCCGTTAACGATAGCAGTCTTTTTCGGGTCGACCTTCCCGTTCGCATCCTTCAGGCCGTTAAATTTTGCAAGCAGATCGTCCTTCACATCGGTGTACAGGGAACAAATTTCATCCATGTCAACTAAAAATAAAACCCGCGGATTCGTCACGGTACAGATAAGCCGGGTATTGATTACGATCTCAACCGGTGTATGGTGTGCACGGAAGCAAACTAGCAACTGAGCTGCATCTTCCCGGCTTCCGAACTGGGGACCGAGTTCGATTTTCCTAATGCACGATCAATGCTTGGAATGGGTTAGTATGCTTCTAGCAATATATGCTACCGGCAAAAAAGAGCGACACGATAGTGCGTTTCTTTGTGCGGCTCTGCTGCTAATTCTATTCTGCGCGCTCTTACTCCACACATGCAACCTATGCCACCGTTCCAAACTTACCCGTATCTTCTATTTTTGGAGCACTCTCGGATGCATTCTGGGATTGCGTTTTTTTGTCGCCGCCCGTCTGTTTACGGGATTTCTTCTGTTTGCCAACAACCTCCCAATCAGAAGACATTACGATGGGATAATGTTCGGTTTGTTTTTATTGTTTTCACCAAATAAAACAAAGCTAATTAAATTAGATCTCGCGCCGCTTGAATGGCCAGTATTGCACAAGGACCGACGAACGGAGGGCAGCTAAATAGACACGATAGTACGGGAATGGACACGAAGCTTCTGCCCGTAGCTGATGATTAACAGACAAACAAACAAACAAACAACACTGTCGATAATCACCAACAGCTTACAGTTATCACAGAGAAGGAATGGAGATTGCACCGAAATTCGATAAAGTGTGTTGCGTTTGCAAGCGAAACAGCGGGTAAAACCAAAACGGAACACGAATTTCACGTTCAAAGCAGGCCGATAGAAAACATCCCGATTTGACAGCCGTTTGTTGTGCTGCGATACGTGTCTACAGTGCGTGCTGTTGTAGTAGGCGAATGGATCTTTTTTTTTGGTTCGAATTGTTTTCAATAATCAATTGGTTTATTTGCTATCCAATACTTTTATTTGCTTCCAGCAAAGCTTTTTTTTGTAAAATAAGCATTTTTTGTATACACTCAATAATACCGATCAGTCCGGATCGATTTGTTCAATGGTTCGTTGATTATCACAAAATTTTCCCTACTAGCTCTTGTACAATTATTTAGCGCAATCACATCACGTCATCAGCAGCGCGGTAATGTGATTTTCTAGCACAGCCTGCGCTAAGTTTGCATTATTCTTCACGGCCAACGAGTAAGCAGATTCTCCATCCTCGTTTGTGTCGGTAAAACTTGCCCCAGCGTTAAGCAATTCGTTGCACGTATGGGGATGATTTCCCGCTGCCGCATACATGAGTGCAGTATTACCCACGATGTCCATATGGTTAACGACGGCTCCCTGGTCTACCAGCAATCGTACGATCTCGTTATGTCCACCTGCGCCCGCTAAAAGTATTGGAGTGATCATATCCGTTGCTTGCTTGTTAACATCCGCTCCACACCTGAAAATAAAGCAACAATAAGAGTTAAACTATGATAAGCAGAGCTTCGTTTGAGAAGAAATAGTGTACGCACTTAATAAGTATACTTGCTGCCGCCAGCTGGCCGTAGTAGCATGCCCAATGCAGTGGTGTAAATTGGTCAGAATCCACAGCGTCTACGGCTTGTTCGGCTCGCACCTGCTCCTCGGTTATTTCTCCTTGGCCAGTTTTTTCATGAAAGTTAAGACATATCTCACTGGGAATGTTTGCCTCTGTGTTTCCACGCTGCAAGTTTGTTAGCACTGTGTTCGATGGTTTGTAGGGCAGAAATGCACTCTTCCTTTTGCCGCTTGCCAGCAGCAGTGGATTAAAATCGATTTTTCTGTGCCCGAAAATAGGAAAACAAATGCTATAAGTCTGAAGAACTGAATGCACCAAACGTATCGTAATTACCTATCTTCATCGGAGTTTGGAGACGAGCTCATTGTGAATGGTCCTTGGAGAATGTTTTTCTGCTGGCATTTATTTACATTTAAATCAAATGAAAACATTCAATGACAGCAAACGTCAACTTTGTCAAGGTTTATATAGAAAAGTGTGCACTTTGCTATTTTGAATATTCGTTGAATTTAAAGATTTTACTCGTTTTGTTTCGTTAAATACGTGTAATGAAAATCAATTTAATCAGAAACCAGAAATGGTCGTAGAGCTTTTATTTCTTCACATACGAATAGTTAACTCGTAGAAGTGAAATTTACTACCACAAAACATTCATAAACCATTACCCACCAACAGATGTGTACAAATTTTCTAGTAACAATTATTTTGTTTCTTTGAATGAACAAATTTCAATCACCAATCACCTTTTACTTGCATTCAACTCATTCTTTCTCCTCCTCTTGTAAACGTAAAATGTCTGCCTTGTTCATGAAATAGTAACTCGGTTGGCGCCCCTTCAAGTCCTTCAGTACACGCTTGGCGCCATTTTTGATCAAAATCCGACTTAGCGCTTCCACATTGCTTACTCCCATAGCATAGTGCAGAGGAGTGCGTTCCAGCTACAAATAAAAGATGCATATTACACACCGCTGATAGATTGTAGCTGATGGTAGCACTTACATTGTCCCCAATCTTGAGTGCCGCCTTAAAATTGGTAGCCAAATAGTCGACGATGTCTTCGTTTTCCATCAGTATGGCTATGTGCAACGAGCATCGACCTATGGAAGAGTGACAATAATTGAAAATGGGTTAAATTATTCATAAGGAGTATATTTCTTCGATCTTTACCATAATAGTTCTTTGCTCGTACAAGCTTGGCGCCGTCCGGTAGTTTCGTGAGATTAACAACGGCTTCAAACTTTCTCTGCCTAATAGCACCGAGCAGATTTTCGCGATTTTCCTAAAACAAGACAATTTGTTTAGTTACAATTTATGTGACTATCGATTTTAATTTATTTTGTACCTCAAATGTACGTATTCCTTCCAAAAATCGTACAATATCTTGATGCCCACGGGCACTAGCTACTTGCTCGATAGTGGTCCCGTCCGGAGCTACAACATCCATAATGTGATCATATCCTTCCAGCAGCATACCATTCAGGGCATCAAGATCACCTTGAGGATTTTTTAAATAAAACAAATAAATAGACGATAATATATCTGCAAACCTATCTTAGGGAAACTCCGACAATTTTTAAATAAATTTTTTAAAATATTGCATACTTTCAGGCATCTTTAACCCCATAAACTTGTTAGTATATATGGTACAGCGTTAGTTTCTATTCATACCTTTGGCCACCAGTCCGATGATATAGCGATCGATTTCTTTGGCATTGTCGGGTTGCGTCGCCTGCAGTGCCACATCCCTAGCTGTACGATACAACTCATCACGGTAAGTTACGTTCACGCCAGACTCTTCGATCAATTGAATCAAGGCGTTTCTACCATGTGATCGGGCACACGCAAAATGCAGCATGCTCTGGCCATGTTCGTCCTGCAAAACCGAAACGATTACGGATTAATTTCGCACACAAAAAAAAATTCGATCCCCTTTTTCAACCGTACCCGTTCATCGGATGGCGCCGGTACAATGTCCGGCTCATCGGGCGATGGTTGGCTGTCATCCCTAACGTTTGGTTCCATCGGTTGCGGTGCGACAGAAACTTGGTTCGTTTCCGGCTGGTTCGGTTGCTTGCCCGAGCTTTCCAACTCCTTCTCTGCCGGTTGCTTAATGGATCCTTCAATGAAGTTATTGTTGGAATCGTTATTCGATTCGTTGCGTGCCGTTTTGGTTTTCTGGTTGGCAAAGTTGAACAAATAGTTTGCTAGATAGGTGATTGGATCAGGTGGCCGTTTATTCGCTACCTCCGTTAGTCCTTTGATGAGTGGATCGCCCAAAGCTAGGAACGCACAAAGTTTGAACGATATCAATCTCGATACTCGTTGATTGATGGTCATGAATCACGTTATGGTACTTACACGTAGCTAAGTATCGTCCTTCCTCAGTACGGAATAAAGGTATCTCAACCTGTTGCTCGCCCAGTTCTGGAAAAAAGAGTAGCATAACAAAAGAATCTTAAATTGTAATTAGTTTAAGAACTTATCTACATTTGACGATAGAAAATAACACACATTTTACATGGCTTAAGCATGACTGGGGTGACAAATGCACTAGAACTAAGGCTAATAGTGAACATCTACTAAGTATAATGCAAATAATAATGAAAAATGTGAATATTAGGTTGGCTTATGTAACACGATCGCAGGAATTGTCATGTGTAGTTCTTGCTTGAAGCAATCCCTGCTGCACAGCAAAATGTCTCAAAGAAATAGTTAAATTCTGAATGTACGCAGCCATTTACAGACGGGCAGTTGTAATTACAGCAATGAAGGCTAACTTACTGTGAGATGAGACAGATAGAGAGGCAGACAGAAAGAAGGAGCAGGAAGGAGAAATAGGATACGTATGATACCGGTGATACCGGTTCTTGTCATGCAGCACCAAGGCTCATGATCAGCGAGTGAGTAACTCTTGCTCAGTTTTTGCTTTCGGGCGCACACACACAGCTCCACCAATAGTACAGTACAACGAATTCTTCACACATGGCCACAACGATATTTGCAAAAGGTAGGAACGAGAATGCACAAACAAAGTACTAAACTATTCAATCGCAACCAATGGCTCTACTAACCCGAGCTGGAATTTGTTTGTCCTCCCTGTGTGTCCTTCCGGCAATGATCGTCAATCCGATCTTGGGTCTCCTTCTTTCTCTGTCTCTCTGTACTCTTTGCATGCGTATTAGTTTACTACAGCGCACACGCGTTACTATGGTAACGATATGTCAGACGAAGAAGTGTGTCCTTGACATTCCCCTTAAGAATTCGCGCCGGACATTAAACGAAGGTTTAACATTGAGTTCGCATATAACTACCACAGCTACCAGCACCACTACCCAACACAAGAAACACTAGAAGTATATACGACTACTGTGCGCTGGTACGCAGGCAACAAAGCGCACTAGTTGCGCGAAAAACAAAATAACCAAAACTGGTTCAAACTGCTCGTCGCGCGGCTACGCTGTCGGTATACGGACAGTGTTTGGGATCATCCTTGCTAAGGCGCCGGAACGATCAGTTCTGCGGTGCGGAACCCTCCGCAGCCAGGCTGTGCTTCTTCTTACGAAATATGCGCAACAGCGTTGCAGCAATGTGCAACGAGTTCGACATGGATAGCTCCTTCTCGAGTGCGACCACGTTCGTGATGGCGCCGCTAAAATCCTGAAACAGTTGCCACTCGGTTTGGGCGAGGCTGCGCATGTTACACATCCGCACCGAGGGTAGATCCTCGTCGGTGAAGAGATGCAATCCGCGTACAACGCACAGATGGCGTAGGTTTTCCTGCTCCTTGCGCAGATGTGGCAGAACGAGGGTGAGGGTAAACTTTAGGCCGGTTCCAAGAAACGAGGGTCTCGATAGGAGATTACCCAGGAAGTAGCTGTGCTTGAACTGGATCCACTCTTCGAGGTAGTTCATGGCACGTCCAACCTTCGAGTAGGCTGCACCGATCGAGGCGGGGTCTTTGCTTTCCGTACAGCAGAGTAGCCGCAGATGGTCCTGTGCGTTGACCCATACGGCCAACCCTGCATCAACGCTGACGTATACTCCTCGTCCGTATGGCCAGTACCGTCCATTGATGGCGATCGATTCGGCCGTTTGATACGGATCGGTATGATCCAGCATCGGTATCAGCAGCCCGTTGGTGGCCAATATCGTGCGAATTTCGGAAGGATTTTCGAGAATTTCATTCATGCTGTAGTACGTGCCCAGCTCTGTCTCGCCGATGGCACGCACGAAATCCATGGAAAGCACCCGTGAGGTTATTACCCGCTCGACCTGTTCCAGCTGTGCAATACCGAGATTAAGCGGGAACTCGTACGCGTCCAAGTTGCGTGCACACTCGATAACGCATCCGGTGATGAACTTTCCAGACGTATCCAGATTTAACTGCACACTGTCGGGGTTTTCCCGCAAAATATTACCATTGCTGCTGGGAGTCGAGTTGGTTCCGGTTTCCGGCTGTTGATCGTTGATTGCATAGCGCGGGAAATATTGCATTGCCGGATGTGGCATAAATGGTTGCGTCCCCTCCATACAGTGAATGTCCTTAATCATCGGTACTAGAAACTCTTGAAACACGACAAACACATCGTAGTCCGGTATGACGATACCAACGTTCAGGTCCTCATCCAAACGCTTCTCTTTGGTCGCTTTCTTCATCGCCGGCCATATCACGTCGAATAGGTTGTGATCTAGACGGGTTTGTCGCTTTTTTACCTTATCGAAAACACTGCGCTTCAGGAAGCGTGCTAGGTAGGAGGTAATCAATATTCGGAGAGATGACGCACTGCCCGGTACACTGTTGGTGGGAAGCCCAACCGATCTCACCAGATCGTCGATTGGTTCGTGGATGATTTTGAAGCATCGTTCGAGTGTCGTTAATGTGTCGACATCGTCCAGCGGACGGCGGGCACTGTGTAGATCATCTGGAACTGTTTCACCGGAAAGCATGATCGTCGGAATTGAAGGGAATTTAGTGTTATCTTCCGCCGAATAAAGTGTTCTATTGTCCCTACTGGCGCTTATTGCTCAGACAGCTTGTGATGGGCACACAATATGTCCGTAAAAACTTTTTAAAGCTGAATTGACCTACTGTTAATGTTTGAGCAATGGGGAAAGTAAAAATACGTGGATGTTCAAAAAGCAAAACCAACGTTCCAACGTTTTCTACCGTTGATCGCACTGCAATAACACGGATACTGTGCACACGAATTATTACTAAGACCTATATTGTACGCCATTGTTTTAATGTGTAATTATTATTGAAGCATTTCGCTTAAGTTTTGGACTATGTGATTTAACTGTAGCAATCCTCTCAAAGATATCAAGCTTAATATTTCCGTCAAACAAAAAATTGCATACATTTAGGCGCGTTCAATTAGAAGATCCTTCAGAAGAGGAATATATGTTTTTTTTAATTTACCTTTTAAAAGTAAAACATTCTATGACATAACAAAATATATTAGCCAAAAGATTAACTAGATTTTCACAATGGCGCACAATCAAAAGGAAAATAGATTTTATTTAAAAAAATGCATTTTAACTTTCACGTTGGGACGACTTGAATTGGGGCAGAACGGTTTTTTTTTGTTTTGTGGAAAAAAACTGATGAAACACACTAAACACGGTAACACATTACGCGTGGGACTTTTGTTTTAGCTACAATTTTCACCACCGATTGGATTCGACCAACCTGGCCGACCGCTTACCTTGATCGTTTAGCATCTCATCGGCAAGTTCCTCCTTGGCACCATAGTCGCGCAACAGTTGTCGGTGGGATAGAATACCCTGGGACTGTACGTGACCCAAATAGTACTCTGCCGAATGGTTGAGCTGATCGGGATGGAATGAAAGTGACCGTTAGATGGTTGGTTCGTTTCCGTTTTGTTCGATCGCGATTCGATCGATAGAATTTTCGATGCAACAATGCATATTTCATGCATTCAATTTAAACACAGTCCGCTGATATTGTGCCGCATCGTTCACCCTTTAAGCTGTATTATTTTGCTCACTAGTGAATGGTGGCTTTGAAGTTATTGACATGTAATTTACATACAGTTCTGTTTCAAAGTTTTCATCGTGATGGAAAGCAAGTTTTCCCATTCGATGAATCGTACCGCATGGTGCGTTATGAATGATTAAACGGCTCAACGGCATACTCACATTATCCTCCACCTTCGGGTTGGCTCCCAGGTGGGTTAGCAGATTGTAAAAGTGACCATTGTCCTTCAGCGTGGCCGCATAGTGTAGCGGCGTTCGTCCATCGTCCTCCGTTGCGCTGAGTGTCTCCGGGAAGCGTCCCGCCAGATACCGCACAATGCCTGCAATGAGTGAACCCAACACAAAATAAATTGCTATGTCCCCGTAATTAGCTGCACTAGCTCTCTGAACCGTTAATATCGACGGGTGCCGATACGTTATCCTTCGCGTACGCCATGCGAGCTGGTCGAGCAAACAGCCACAAATGAAGACCTTTTCCTTATGCTTCCACCCGTAGTTAGAGATCTCAACCTTCACGGGGTAAAGGATGAGTACGGAATTATGACACAGAAGACACTAGCTAGCGTGTTTCGTGCGTCCTTCGTACTGGGGTACTCTTTAAGTATGCAGATCGCGTGAAAACGACTACACCACAAGTCGAATTGTCAACGGCAAGCGGAAGCCGCAATGTAAATCGATAAACAATCGAACAGACGAACGTCACGCATCAACCATTTTGACGCTCATTACATCCGGGCGGGTGACTCCATTCCCTTGCAACACACTTTTAATGACCACAGATATCGATCAACCCAAATCGAGCAACTGGGAGATGATGTTGTAAGCTCAGCCCACGGAAAGATGACGTACCTGCATGGCCGAATATTGTCGCCACGTGCAAGGGTGTTGCACCGTGCGGTGATACTTCATCCTTTGCCGTGGCAAATTTACGTCTGTCCAGTGCCGACTGTAAATCACGCAGGCTGCCCTCGCGTGCTGCCAGATGGACGCGCCGTATTTTACCCTGCGAAATAGGGAACGAAGGGGTGCGTTAGGGCGAAACAGATAAACAGAACAATGGCTAATGAGGTGAGGCAAATTAAATGTCCATTAGGGAATAGTAAATCAGAAAATTCGAGCATTTTTGTTGTGAGGAAAAAAAAATCATTAAAATGTGTGTTGTAGATATTTGAGGTATAATTAATTCGTTGAACAAGGATTCAAAAAAAAAAAAAAAACATTATCATTGTGTAAAGTTTCCCCTAATACTTAAAAAATATGTTGAAAGAGCCTGTTTCTTGACATTTGCTCATTGCTTGTGATGTAAACGCCTAAAAGTATGCAATGCTCAGTTGAGATGGTTATCCTTCAAGCGGGTCGTAGTAGGCTCCGACATAAGTTAATATATCGATTACAGACACACTTACCATGTACGCCGGGACATTGTCCAGAAAGGCCTGTATTTCCGACTGTTGTGACTTTCGTCCGATCAACTGCTTGCCTTCACCGTTCAGCACAATCGCAGCCAGCTGCTCCAAATCTGCACCATCAATAGCGTTCTGCACTGTTTGCTGTATCTGCGTGGTAAAAGTTAAAGTAAGTAACACAGTAAGAAAAACAAGACATCGAACATTATCATCAACAGATATACATGTGGAACAAACTTCTACACGAACATTGACACTAATGGACCGATACGTAAAACATCGAGCAGCAATATGGGACGATCGATACGATTGTAAATAATTAAGCTGTATTGGCGATCGTTTCAGTGCACTAAACCACATTGGAATGCCTAAAAGTGTGTGTTTTTCGTGTGGGGAATGGTATGTGGAACGAAATATACACTTCAAAACATAAAAGAAAGCAGAATGCATGCGATTTTTAGTCCACAGATTGGAGTGCCACTACGAAGCAAGACACTTTACGGGACACACACACACACGGGAGACTATAGGAATTCGAAGAAGAAGGGGTATTACATTCGGTTGCTCGTCAAGTTCTACCGGTTGTTCGTTTTGTGACTGAAGTTGTCCTTGATCTGGTTCGCCTTGCACCGTTCCTTCAATTTCCAGCACCTGGCTCGTTGGTTCTGAACCGGTGGCCGATGCTACCGTTGCTGTAACTGCAGTTTGTTGAGCTGCTGTGCCACTTTCGTCAGCTGCCTCCATATCGTCTTTAATCGAATTTTCTTCCACAGGTTCCTGTTCCATTTCGGGTTGATTGGGAGAGTCCACCTTCGTATCATCCGGATCGCGTGGAGCTGATTTCTGCATTCCCGCGTATCAGTGATTGCAGTATGAAATCATTCCTCAATGACAATGAACAGTTGGGCAAACAAGAATGCAAATGAAAACAAGAGGATAATACCATCCGCATTAGTAATCATAAAGCGCCATCTGTGCCGTCACACGGGCAAAGAGCGGCGGGGTGCGTCAGGAACGCAACAACACGATGCAAACAAACAAACGATAGCAGCGCACTACTTGTAGCCATCGGCAAATGTGAAATGCGTAAGGAATATAGGTACAAATAAAACAACAGATACAAGAGACGTTACATGAAATTGCTTCGCAACTATATTTGAGGAAAAAACCAACATCGACAACAAACACGCATACAAAACAGTGTAAATTGTAGTAATCGACCATATGTGTCTCTTTCTCTCTCTCACTCTCTTTCTCGCTTCTCTATCACTCTGTCGGTCTCACTCATAGTCTGTTCAGCTTAATCTCTCTTTCTAAATCGCTCTCAGTAGATCGATCACAGTGAGTGATCATCTTAGTGATCATTAGTACATTAAGTTTTTGTTTTCCAATTGTTTAGATATTTGAAATTGATTTTCTTCATCTTGATGATGTATTCTGCACAAAATGGTCAACAATTATACACACAGGCAGACAATGAAGAACTTCTAACAACTACAGCTGTAAGCGCATCAAGTACAAGTGTGTGTGTATTGCTGTCTATAAGCCTACTTCAAGTGCTGGCGTGTGTTTTGCGCTGTTTGATGAAAATGGACACCTTCTGTTTCTCTCCCCCACAAACACACACACGTACACACACACATACAGAATACATACAAATACGCACACATACAAACGTACAGAGACATGTTCTATTAGAATTGCTTGATGGTTAAACGTAAAACATGCGATGGCATGCGAAGCCTAGACGTGAATCGTTCAGCATTGGTTAGTTCTATTGCTTTATCCTTTGCTACTCACAACGCAGTGAATGAAATTGTCTAGAGAAATGGTCTAGCTCTGATTTTTTTTGCACTAAAACAATACAGGACGTACGAGAAGCTTGGTTGCATAGATGATAGAAGCCACTTTTTGATAGTTCTTCTTTCGTAGATGAAAGAATCCGATCATTCAAGTCAAGTACAACACATAGTATATCAATAAATGGGAAGTTTAAAGGTTAGTTTCCCTCTCGACAAAATGTGACAAATTTCCAAACATGACGCATCTTTTTTGTTTGCCTCCTTTACCAATCAACAAAACTACTATGGATTACACAAAATAGTGGACAACTCGTCCGTGGGGGTTCGTCCGCCCCACTGCCAAAAATACAAATTTGTCCCCGCCTCCAGCAGCGCAGGGGACGGTAGGTTCAAATTTAAAGGACAAAAATGTATCTATACCTCGTCGGGCGTACGGTAACTAGCGATCTGCACATCAGCATTGTTTGAGTCATCGTTTGCTTCCGAATCGTCACCATCATCTTCATCGTCACCGTCGTTGTTGGTGCGCGTAGCGCTACCACCAGCGTTGGAGATGACGGACTTCCGAGAATCGATAGATGCTTTCCGATTTGTTGTGGAGGTATGAGACGATCTGCCCGAAGAAGCGTTGCCAGCGGTGAGCGTCGAAGAAGCAACCCGAGACATCGGTTCCAGCTGGGCATCGGTGCCACTTGGTGGACGTGAAGCAGCTGCTATCGATTCTTTAGCCGAGTTCGGATATGTACGATGTCGTCCACTTTTGCCGGAGGCCAGTTCCTCTCTGTTGTCCACATTATTACTATCATCCATCTCGGCATTTACAGTCATCTCATTCGAAGATGATATTCCGTTTGAGACAACTGCAGCAGAGGATACTCTACTATTATGCTCCTCTGCACCATTTTGCTCGGCCACTGTAATGGTGGATTTGATACTCTGCCCTGTAGTTGCTCTGGAATTCGACTGTGTGTTTTGCTTTACTGACTCCTTGTCGGATGATGCAGACATTGCTCGATCGCTCGACCCCGACACAACCTCATCCGGTTCCAAATCCTTGCCAAGGCTATCCTGTTCGATTTCGTCATCCTTCGATATAACCTGCTCGAGACTGTCCTTTGACACCTCTGCTTCTTCCTGTGCTACAGGCGATGGGTTTGTCTCCTTTCCATTGTCCATATCGGATGTTCTGTCTAACTCGTTGCTTTTAGCGCTGCTTGCTGCAGTTCTCTTAGCAGACGAGTTACGACTTGCATCTTGCAGCCCATCTTCCACTGTTTCGCTATGACCATTTTCTTCTATTGGAACCATATCTGTTGCATTAGATTCTGATGGTTGCTTTTCGTCATTCATGGTTTCAGATTTTACAGTCATCTCCTCAGTAACATCATCTTGAGATTCCGTTTCTGGTACTACTTGTGCATGATCATCGCTATTATCATCTACCTTATCGTTCGATACATCCGGTGTATCGGTTACAGATCCTGCCGGTGGAGTGCTAACTTCTTCATCATGCTCCACTACAGTCCCATCCTGTGGAGTAGACAAATTGACACACTATTTGTTCCTAGGCATTCCGACATTGATATCAGTATGTACAGGTTCAGAACAAATGTACAACAAAACCCACAAACGACAGATGCGCACATGCATACACACAGATACGGTTAGGAGAGAATGGAAGAACACTTAGACAGAGGTTTAGATGGAAGAAAAGATTGACTAGAGGGAAAAGTAAAAATGGTGCAACAGACACGCTTATTCCGAACCGCTAATCCCGGCACCAGTACTGAGTTGGTTTTGTTTGTTTCGTCTACTGTACGACGGTGTTTAACTGTTGATAACGTGTTGGTTGGTGAATGGCACATGTACACGCCTAAAACCCGCCCTTTGGAAGGTTACAAAAAACATTTTCTAAAAAATCTAACGTTGCCTATTGTAGCATTGCTATGCGCCAGTAAATACAATTGAGAGAAGATTGCCAGATTTATTTAGTATAAAGTTTAAGTAAAATAAAGTATTCAATCTTTCAATAAACGGTTTTAGTTTCAATTGTGATGGATACTTATAGTGTTTATACATTAAGAATGAATCAAGAGCAATGCATTAATTTATTGTATTGTAATTAGAATCGTTTTCTTTTTATATAAGTGTGGAGTGAAAAGGCTAAAATTGACATAAATATAGCATAACTTTAGGTGGCTTTGAGGTTATACACGTCAAATACGCCTGAAAGTATGCAATTTTATTGAGAACTTTTTTTCCGTTTCGTCGCATAGAAAACTCATGAAATGATTGATTGCATACCTTTAGGCGCAGTGAATTTACCTCTAAATCACCCTATACTTTCCATTACACTTTTGAAGGTTTAATTAAGAGATTTCGAAATCAACTAAACTTCTAATTGAGTTTATTGCAAAATTACCCACAGATACTGATAGAAAGAGCAAAACCGAATGACTTAAAAGACAATAAATCGTCATAATAGTTGTAAAAAAGAACCGCACAGACGCATCGCTATCACTTGCCCAAAAGAAAAACTGGATGATATATCATGGAAACAACAAACAAAGGACAATGGAACGATCCAAAGCAAATGCTGTGGAATGTTTCAAGTAGCAAAAGTGTTACCTCGTGATCACTCGTTGCTTCTTGTTGGCTGTCCACCTTCTCCGGTTCACCGTTTGCCTCCGTGTCCTTAACTTCCTCCTCATCCTTTGTGTTCTCCTTGCTGCTCGTTAATAATTAACAATCAAAATCCGTTTTCTTCGAGGCATCCCTGAATAGCTACCTTTCCGTTTCCCCATTCGTTTCCCGCTCATCCCGGCCCAACTCAGTCAGCACACCGTTCGTGAGATTGTGCACCGATTTCGATTTGCTAACCGTGTCGGCCACCCCGACACCATCCTCCGGTGCGTCCGCATCCAGTAGATTATTCTGCGAAAGAAACGGTTTCATTCGCGTTGGCTGTGAACCCTGCGAGCATGCGATGCAAGGTGCGTTGAATCAACCGAAGATAGGCAAGAAAAGAAAGAAGAAAAAACGCCCCATCCCCCCTCCCGGAGTGTCCAGTCCAACCCGGTATGTCCCAGTCGATGGGTGGAGCGGGTTTCGGAAGGGGTGGGGGCAGGGGTGTTTCGTTTGGTTGGGATAAGAAATCGGGCTTGCAAGCCTGGAACACACCGTAAGCTACCTCATCGGAATCGTCCGGGAGCGTAAACATGGCCCAGTCGAAGTACGCCGGGAAACCCTGCTGCGATATTCGGGGAGCCTCCGGGATGACCGATAGCAGCGATCGGTCGATATCGCTCGGTTTGTTCTTGTAGTGTTCGGCTGCTTTATGGCGCTGATAGTAAAGAGGAGATATACCTTTAATTCCCAACAACGTTTGGCGAAGTTCGTGTTCAACTCACGTCATCCAGTGCCGTTTCGTCAGCGCCAGCCTGCACCAGCAGGTTGAAGCTACGCGCATTGTTCTTCGCACTAGCCGCCCAATGGAGCGGTGTCTTGCCGGTATGATCCTCATCCGACGATAGGCTAGGCCATACCGAGAGAATGTACTCGACGATTTGGGTGTGCGCCAACCCGGCAGCCTTGTGCAGGGGTGTCAAACCGTTCGCATCCTTGCTGGTAAGTATCACTCTCGGTGCAGGTGGAGCCGTCTTTTCCTTTAGCGCATCCAGATCATTGTCTATTACGGCCTGATGAATGTCCTTGATTACTCCCTGCGGGGAATAGCGGATGCAATTAGTTGCCAATTTGCAAAAGCCTACCCATCATGGCCCACCCTTACCATAACGTGCGGAACACATTCAAGAAAGCGCTTCATACGCGGATGGTGTGAAGTTTCCGTCCGTAATCGCATACCCTGACCGGCCCAGAGTACCTTCGCCAGCTTTGACATTTGTTTGTGGTGCAACCATATTCGAATGTTCGATGGTTTGATCGCTATCAATATGGGTGTCCCAAAAAGAATAGAAAAATGCGAAGATAATGGAATGATCCAAAATGAATGAGATTAGGAAATGGTATCGATTCGAAAATGGATATCGAATGGCGTGTCTCAACGATGGAACGATTATGCTTACCATCTCTGCTCCTGTAATCGTTGTCCTTTGTTGCTAAATGGTTGTTCATTTGGAGCACTGTGGTTGTTAAACGAAAGTAAATGAAACTATATTGAGCATGTTGCATTGCTATTTATTCTGTAACGCCTAAATGTATGCAATATATTTGTATAATTCTTAAATAATTCTTCCAAAGGCGGTTATAAATATTGCATAAGAGAAAGGGATGAATTAAAAGCGATATTTGAGAGTGATCTTTAGGCAAATAATAAAAAATACTCCAAATAATTGCCTTAAGCATGTATGCGTTCTTTTGCTCTTTATTCTGTAACGCCTAAATGTATGCAATACACTTGCGATGTTAAAGACTTCTGTAATTAAAATAGTTTTAGGCTTTGGAAACTTAACGCCTTTACGCTTGAAGTGATCTTCAGGCAAAAATAATTGAAAGTGCTTTTTTAAAATGCCTCAAACAACTGGCTATTGTGCAAAATCTTTTAATATGACGTTGTTTAAAACAAATAAATATTTCCTAACTGTTTTTAGCTTTTTCACAAATTGCTGCTGAACACTTTATTTAAACTAAAAACCGTTTAATAAACTAATAAACTATCACCTTCTTCAACATGATCTTACCTTTTGCTGTTACCTAGTTTTAAAAACTTTAACCTGTTCAATCGACAGCACTTTTCAGGTATATCGTATCAAAGAAGCTTTAAACCTGTTCACCCCTCCAGACCCATGCTTTATACCGAGTATACGGTAGATAGAAAAACTTTTTCCAGTGTTCCAGTTCGAGGAGGAAAAAAACTATCAATAATTCACCAATTAAATACACCACAAACAATGGCCGTTGTCAATAAGGTCACACACTCATCAACGCCGGTGGTCCTCCAGTATACACTCACTTTCGTCTGCGGACTCGAATCGAGAACAAATCGTACCACCCCAGAAAATTCCTTTCAAACCTCAAACGGTGTAACACGTACACAACAACACACACTACCATTTAATCACCCGGCCCCGCGCAAAATAGGCTGTAATGTGTGGCAATAGCAGTGGCAACAAATAGGTCATGAGAACCGAAAACACATGACACACACGGACGAAGAGGGTATCGATACAGGAAGGCAAGCGGATCTGTACAGTGCGGGACCTTAGTCAAGCAGGTAGAAAGTAAAACTTCTTCAACACGGGACACTAACTCTGCCGTCGGTGTCGATGGTTTGGGTTGGATTTTTATCGTCCCCTATAGCATCACATGTGGATCAAGGTGTTCCTACCAACCGATCACAGTTGCTGCCAGACGCCTAACCCTCAATTGGCTCTACCAACCACTAAGGACCAAGTTTCAAGTGTACTTTCACTAGCGGCACCGTCGAACCGTCAGGAACCGACAACGGACAGAACTAGACTGGAACGTACCATTAGCTTGCGTGGCCATGTAACGTCTGCCTAACACTGGGGAGGAGCAAAACAAAAAATGAACCAAACCCAAAAGGCGTCAACCATTATTACACGGACGCGTGAGAGGCGTAAGAAACTGTTTCCTCCCCCCTACGCTCAACACTGCAACACCCCACACGGTTCGATAGATTGGAAATTGATTTCCCCAAAAGATATAATTTATTCGTGGCGCTTTTAGTTCCCAGTTTTTTTTGTTGTTGTTGTTAGTCTTCCTGCTACTTCGATACCGACCCCGGACATGGTTGCATTCTGCGCATCATCTCCATCAACGGTAGTACATAGGATACGTGTGTACTACCAG
>AXCM01004288.1:0-22720 GCA_000473375.1 Anopheles culicifacies | reverse complement strand
CTCCCCGTAGCTTGGACTGGCTATTCTGCTTCGTGGTAAAGTTAAGTCTAATACATAAACTATTTATAAAAAAAACATCATTAAAAACATTACATAACAAATGAATGTAAACTAATAGTTGCAAGTTCAATCTAATGCTGTCGTCACTTGCTGCATGATCCAAAAATATCTATTTCAATGATTATACCTTCCACACACAACACATGAGTTGTCAAATCCGCCAGCCCAGCCATTCGAGCTAGTGATTGGGATTTCGTAACACACGTGCGTGTGTGTGTGTGGAGCAATGATTTAAAATTCAAAAATTGCTCCCACCTGATACAGCAACCTACGCACCGGTTATTGACGACCACATCTTGAGCGACTGATTTTGAGACTAGACTCCAGCAGACCCAGTCAAGTTAACGTTTTGACACTCGTACATCCCACAAGTTACAACTCATGCTCACGTCCTTCGCCAACACTTTCTCCTGCGCGTATAGGATGAGCCCTGCTGCTAATGCTGGCTGGTGTACGAACATGTTTGCGCACCTACGTCAACGATAGAAGCTTGATGTTCGGAAGACATCTCTAAAGAGCTATTGACAGGACGGTAGTTTTAGGAGTTGATGAGGGTACCATATGGACATTACTCGATTTCTATAATATATTGTTGTTATCATTCACAAGTGCCACGCGATCCGTGCAAACACCTCACCTGCCTTGCGTTGTATCCCCGCGACCACCATCAACACAGGCGAAAGGGTCTCCAAGGCATCATTAGTCTCGGCGATCGAACTAACCTGCCGAACCTCGGCCAAATGGTAGGATCACCCTAGTGTCTGCCAGCTAATCAACAACGGCCTGATAGGCAGATCAAGCCATCAAGCAAAACCTGCCAATAGCCAATCCTGTCAGGTCGCGCCACACACGGCCGAATGCAAATGTACACTGCCGCTTTCCAGTGTGCGCTCAACAACAACAACAAAAGCCCACACTGCCCGTACTAACTATTTGTGAACCGTAGGACTGCAAACGCGTAATCACCATTTCTATGCAAAACATGAGTGCAGTCGATTGCTGCAATCGTACCCACACACACACACACACACTCACATATGGTCGATAATTTATCTCCACACACTTGCCCGCAGACCAGCGGCACGGGTTTTTGCGCATTTTCGCACTATCGCTGGCGCCACTGATGAGGGGGACCGGTAGTTTGGTGCCCCTTTTACCAACCGGCTGCTCCGCCTTTAAGATGTGTCAAACGTACAGCTATGAATGGCAGGAAGCGGAGAAGAAACAGAAATCAGGTAAGATAAATGTAATGATTTAGCCGACGGTTACAAAACTCGACCGACCTACTCATCCTTCCGAGGAATTGTTTCCTTTTCCATTGCCAGACAAACAGTACACGAAGGTGCGATCCTCATATCATATGCTCCAATCAGTCTCAAAAACTGTACCACGCTTACACACAATGCACTCCAGAATGCATCCCGACCCACGAATCTTTCCAAACATTTCAGGCAATCGGCAGTAACAGACAATTCTCCGGAAGATTACTGTGGCCCATGTGCGTCCTCCTATTCGTCTTAAATCATACCGGCCGGCCGCCCATTCGCTACTCAGCATAAAAGACACATAAAAATTCAAATCAACTCCGTAGTCCGTAAGACCGACGATCGTTCTGTGACTCTGTGCGCACGATCCGTTTCGGAAAGGCACGACTGGCGAGACAGTTGTCAGATCGTTGCAGTTGTTGGGAAATTATTACCTTCGATCGATGCGTTATTCTCCGGAGAGCTTAATGTGCACAACGACTTCTCCAAACACCGTTCTGTGACAGTTTTTAAGTGCTTTTCCAAAAAACGCTGTCACAAGCAAATTTAAATAATACATTACATTTCACTCACAGTGAAATCCTGTTTCGAATGTATTCCGTATCGATCAATACATAGTTCACTGTGTTCATTTTATTATGTGTTTGGTTTTATTACGGATGCAGAAGTGGCATCATTAGTCCGGTTTTTTTTTGCCGTGTGCAACATAACGTGAGGATCAATGTCATATGCTCGTGTTCGTTTGCGCTCACATCGTTCTATACTGTAGATGCATACTGCACAGATATATATAATACGTGTTTTCGTGTATGTTTTAAGTGTCCAACTATACTACGTACCATTTCGTTACGGTTTCCGCAACTATCTGCCTATGATATGGTATTTATTATTGACATTAACCATGCTGCTTTGTGTAGTGTTTGCTAAAACCAGAACAAGAATTGCGCTACCATTTACAAGTGGTAGTTGGGAAACGTTTTCTCGGTAGTGGAACAAAAGGTTAGATTCGTACGTTACTTGAAAAACTAAAGCACCATAATTAGAGTACAGTTAATATTAGCAAAGTATACATAATTTGGCAAGTATAAATGTAAAACAATCTGTAATATTCATTTTCATTACATGTACATATTTCTACTCTAGTCGACAAGATAGTTATAAGAAACGTATTTGACGGTGTCTTGTGCTGTTACAGATTGTAAATAAAGTATGTATGCTTCACAAAAATAAATTAAAAGTTATGTTTTCCACTACCCCCAACATAATCCGTAGCTTTCGCTCTTCAACTTTTTAATAAAACCGAGATTGTATCGTCAAATTGCGTGTATGTTATAGGCTTTTTATGCTAGCCAGTATGTTTGGTACTAGTTTTAACGTTTTTCCTGCGATACGCATTCCACTGTTACGGCTACGGGCCTTTTAAGGGACGTCGTTTTTTTTTAATTAACTACAAATTTGTACACTGTGGTTTTTGTTGTTTTAGTCGATGCAAATTGTTTGCTGGATAGTGTAAAGTTCGACAGAGAGTCTAACGTGATGTGCTACATTACTGTGGAGTAACATTATTGAGTCTGTTCCGGGATTTCACTAACTATCGATAATGTTCGAAGAGCTTCGGTACAGATTAAACTGGCTTGGTATGAAAACTATCTCACCTTAAGACGGGAGTTACGATGTGAAAAAGAGATTTTACAGAGCTACAAGCCCTCCCGGGGAGCAACAGCTAATTGGTTTTGGTCACGTTTTTGCATGCAAGTTACTTTTGTTAATTTAAACGAAAAACTAGTCCAAATTAATTTCATTTCATTGTTGCTTTTTGTGTCGGAAAAAACTTACTCAAAACAAACTATTCTGTTCCTTAAAAAAAAGACCGGCGTTAACTACTCCGCGTTTAGATATAATTTGATCTCGTCTGTTCGTTTACGCATCATCACACACCTATGCCAGTTTTGCCTATCCTCATGTTATTGTCGAGAGTGTTTATTTTTTCGCCCCATCGTCATCTTCGTTTCATTACAAAACGTACTAACAGCCATTTTGCTTTCTCTACTCAGGTGTGGAGATATTATTGATTTACTAGTTTAGTGCTATCGTTGCAATGATTCATCAACATGCAGAATGATTTGCCGTCTACAAAACACTATTACGAATTTATGTGGCTGTTTCGAAAATCCATTTCCTTTCGGGTTTTCCCCACTACAGATAATCACTACGTGCCGATATTATACTAGCTATCTATGTTACATTTACCGCCATTGATTCACAGTCATACTGGAAGTTACGATTACAGCGGCATTACTAGGAATGGATCTTGTGTTGTTTGCCGGAAAACGTAACAATTCACAAAAAGGGGGATTTAGCCGCCAGTCGAGTTTTTTGTTACAAAATGTCGTTTACCTTCCCTACTTTCTGTCTCGGAATCGTACACTACACCGGGGAACTTAAACTTGAACTTAAATTCTGGCCGGACGATTACGTACACAATAATCCAACCGTCCGCATGTCTGTATGCAGTCTTATAAGAGGTTTCTATTAATCTGTGTAAAAAATAGCCATTTGAAAGTAGCTGTTTTTAACAGGAGTCTGAACCTTTATGTACGAAAACATTAGTGGTTAGTTTGTCGTTTTTGTTTTCCTCTATTAGTAGCCCCTAAGGGCAACCTAAGCAACTACTCTATCACACCCACTCGGCATTATTTAAAAAAAAAAGATTTCTATCAACAGTGACCGATTGTTACAGTATTCAACTCATATTAAATTTACATTTATCGATTAGGAATTCTACAATCACATAAACTTGATCTAACGTGACGCACAAAGCTATTTTTAAAACATAAAAACTATAATTCGATGATACATGAGCCATCGTTCATTCGTTTCTTAAAGCATTTTTTAGATCAATAAATAAACTAAATCCTTACTGAGCTGCCATAATTATACATTCGATGCACTAGATTTAAACCAAACAAAACAAACTCCTTACTTACAACGAAAGGATAAGGTACGTATAAACACGATGCCAAAAACCATCGTGAAGCTCCTAAAACGAATGCTTAATGGAAATCCAAACTAATAACATATATAACTAGCTCAAAATGATTCCATTAAACCATTGGGCGCGTACAAAAATGTGTTTGTGCATAGATAGAAATTCTTACGCAATGTGAACGAGTAAGAATTACTTATTCAATACTGTTTCCAGTGTAAGCTCTCTAAATATTGATTGGTATTTCTGTGACATGTATGCTTCTACCACTATTCCATTTAACACTAGACGGTTAATGCTTTTGTGCACGGTATGTCATGAACATGGCTTGTCCAGATCGGGCAAAGCGTTCGCAGCTTCATCTGCCGTACTCTTACAACCAAGCTGAAGTACTTGCCTTCATTCATGATGATGGCAGGACATTCGTTTTGCAGCTCTATGTACGAAACTATTTAAAATGGTCACGTCTTTACATCTGCATCGTACGTAGGCAACAAAACAATGGCAAGGAGTGGTTTGCTTTACGGAAATCTTAGAGCTACGATGATATTTGGATTGAATTCCTTCATTTTACAACCTTCTTTACATGTAATTTGCTCCACCACTGTCGCGCGAACCCTACACATATCCCTGTATGTGCATGTGATACAACTTATCGCTACTTGCTGATTATTTGTTTGTAGGTTTGAGCGCGTGAGCATATAGGTTCGATAGTACAAAAAGGTGAAAGCATCTAACAAATGTTTCATGAATATACAAAACGGATATCCGTTCCGTACGATCCGGATATGCGATCCTGCACTACGATAGACGCTACGCGTTCTAGCCAGGAAAGTTTGTTTTTTGGAAAGAACTCTTATCATATGTACATATTCCGTTATACTCTAAAGGTACCATATCATATCACGAAAGCCTCGCAGAATTTTACCATCAACGGGTAGCCCTGTTTCGGGAAGGCTGTTAACCATCCCTCCCTTTCGGTTTAATATGAGCGAATCTGCAGCTGTTTCCTTTCTATCATTCACCCTACCTTATTTGCGCTTGTAAGATTATCGCATCTTGGAGTGCAAGAAGTGATGATGGTACGGTAGAAAGTTAAACACAATTTACTTCCCGCTTTCAACAACCCCTCTGGCCCTCTGCTACTGTAGATGGAGTGAGATAATTTTCTTCTGGTGTGTAAGGCATTTAAAATGGAAGTGGAGAAGATTGCAGGTCTACCAGAACAACCAGTGGCCATTTTGTGGTGCAATACGAAAGTACCGTGCCGCTTAGTTGTGCGGAGCACGCTTGCCTACCATGTAATTTTTCCACCGTTCCGCCGTTTGCGATATCAGCGGGTCCGGGTCGATCGTGGCCAACAGCAGCAGCTGATTGACATGCGTTGCATGGTAATCCCAGCGGGCTAGATTCGGTGCAATACCTATCGAGAAGAGAAAGAAACGATTTTTTTTACAGCCAAATCGCGTTGATTGGAGAATGTTTACTTACCAAGAGTAAAGTGGCGCAGATCATAACTCGTGCCCGAACCAGTATCGTACAGAAGCAACATTTTCTTCAGGCTAGACATACCCTGTTCGAACAGGACCGCTGCCTCATTCGATTGATTGGCGGGTGCTGTTGAGTTCAGATCGTACAGTCCAAGCAACGAATAGATGAAGCCATTCAGTACGAACGAGTGTGGTGTCGTCGGGTACTCTTCGTACCACGCGTACTTGCCAAGGAAGGTAGCCAAAACACCACCCTGGTAGGATGGTATCCGAAACAGCTTCAAACCGTCCAGCGCTGCTCGAAGATATCGTTTATCTCCCTTCGAATGGTAGTATGCTCTGGCCAGGAGTGAAATCGCGTGTCCTTGTGCCATCGCAGAGTACCAACCGCGGGCCAGTTCACCAAATCCGGAACCTAGCTTCCGGCGCACCGGAATTGGCCACCCACCGGTGCTCGGGTCTTGGTGCCGGATCAACCATTCCGCTGCATCATAAAAATGGCTAATATGTTCGCTCGTCGAAAGCGTCAAATTATCGATGCTACCATTGCCGAGTAGCGATATCTCGATCACCTTTAGCTCAGTGCGGCGCATCTTACGTCGCTTGTCTGTGCTGACGTACTGGGGCAGTCCTTTCTGTAGATCGACGAACAAATCGCGCGTCAAATGTTTCCACGCACCGGTACTGTTCAACCCGATGCCGTAGTAAATATTCTCATCCTGCACACCGATCAGCAGATCCGCCAGTATGTAATACACGTGATACAGCTTCTGCGTTTCGCGGTTCTGCAGTGTGACGCATATCGTGGAGTTTGGCTTCAACAGCACATCGATACTGAGCACCAAATCCAACACATGATCCATCGGTAGCACCACAGCCGTATCGAAAGACTTGCCGGTAGAAAAGCTAAGCACTGCACCGGCCACCGGTCGAACCCGATCGATCGTACGATTCATTGAGCTACCCTTCGGTACTACCCAAGTCGCCATCTCACGGTCACCATCCTCAACCATCTTACGACGTGGTTCAGGTTCGGTTAAATTTTTGCTGTAATGTGACAGCCCGAACTGAGCGATCTGGGTAGCGTAAAAGTAGCCCTGGCTTTCCCATTGCGTTGAAATCGGTACACCATCGATCGCGCTGATGCACTTGACGCGATCGCGCATTTCTACATTGTAGTTCTCAAAGTACATGAAGATACCGCGCGGATCATACGCCCCCTTCGGATAGTTGACCTTCCCGTAGCTGTGCGTCCAATCGAACCGCCGACTACCGTCCACCACGTTTAAGGATCCGTACACATCGAAGTATTTTTGAAGGAAGGAAAACGGGAGGTAAACCTCCTCGCCTTCCTTCCGACACCCGATGGCATACTCCTGGTTGATGATACAGTCGATTTCTTCCGTCTGTTCGAAGGGATTGTCTGTGAAAGGGTTTAGAAGGTGTGATTAAAAGCCACTGTAAGCACACAGCACACATTTACAAGGCATAATCTTACCACCATCACCATGATGCTGGGGCCATTTCGGTACAAGCCCATGTCCAACGCCACAGTTCGCCCACGTGGCGAATATGATGAGTGCTACCGTAACGCAGAGACTTATCAGCAAGAACTTGAAATTCAGTCGCATAATTACAAGGAAAAATCTTGCCTGAAATATGACGCACAATGAAAGAAACACGTATCAATGACGATGAAGCAAGAAGAACATTACTTAATGATACGAAAGAAGAAGTTTTGATTGCTGTTTCAAGCGTGTTATCGCTGTCCTACGTCGTTCTTCGGATGATTATAACTTTCTAGATAACAATGTTGTTGTCTTTGAATGTTATTGAATGAAATGTAAAACTGATTCCGGGTCCCTGTCTAGATTGATTAGAAATCTGTTCAAAAAAAAAATCTTTTCTAAAACATCGGGTCACAACCCCGATTAGGTCTGTTTATCATATTTCACACAGTCTAAACCATCAATAACCTCCCTCCTAAATCAGGGGATCTGTCTATTCCGTGCGATTTTCGCATGACCCCATCAATAATCATAAATCATAGACGACAAACTGATCGATAACCGGCAATCGTTTCGACACACGGAAGATGTGAAACGGTATGATGCGGAAAATGTTCCTGCTGCTCGCATTTCCATCACGCATAATTGAGCCAATGAGGGTGGTTCGCAAACTGCTAGAATAAAGTAATGCTTAATGAGTTCCAATCTTAAGTTGCGTGAATTTCTTCCGCCACAATGCTTCTATTGGATTTCCTTCTCATCGTTCATTCTGAAGTCATGCAATAAAAACATAAAAATGGACCAATTCTAGAGAGAATGGTCACATTATACATAAGTTGATGGGTGCATGATGTACACCTGTTTTAGCTTATAGAAATAAAGCTAGCTAATTATGTATTTAAAATCATTCCACAATGTTATACCCCACAGAATGTATTGCAGGAACTTTACCTTTTGATCTGCGGATGCGCCAACACCGTTTTTTAACGCAGTCATCGATCTCGGATGGATGTTTTGACTTGGGTGTACTTCCAAATACGTATATACTGTTTCTTTTACGCGAAAAGAATGAAAACAAACCGAAACCTATTCGGTACTGATGTAAAACACACGTCCTGCCTGAACTCCTTACTAGCTGCTCATCGTGGGTGTGATTTTTCCGCAACGTCGCACCGTTTCACCGGAATGCACGAACACATTACGTCCAATACACCCGTGGAAAGATTTCCTCGGGATGTTTTCGTTTTCGGCGCTTTCACGGGCCGTGTTGTTTTTCTTCGTTCAATTGCGTGGGAGGATGGTGTGGCCATATGACGGTGGTCGCAGAGACATTCAATCCACTTTTTTCTATGTACGTCACTCTTCAACAGCGCAGGAAAACGGAGGAGAGCAAATGGTGGGGGTGTAAATTCACTGCACGGGTGTTGTTTTTTTTTTTATTTTCCGAAAAGTTTTTAACTTTGCACTGTAGCACACATTTTAAAACACTTTCCGGTCCTTTACCTATCCGCCGTCTCTACCAGGTGTCATGGTCGTTAGCAGGTGTGACCAACCAGGTGGTAGCTTACTTCGTGATGGCGAATTTGATTGCTTGCCGACCTACACGGACAATCGTCCTTTCCCTGCTGCACTGACGTACGTGTGAAAAGGGAACGGTGCTCGGAACAGTACGCAAAAATACACGAAAAAGTCCTTCCGCCTGCGTCGTTCCGCGACTGCTTTCACGTTGGATGCGTGTTTGCATGTGTGTGTATGTTTTTCTTTGAGATTCTGACAGCTTCAAAATCACAACAAACCACTGCGCCGTATTTCACGTGCTACACCGTTTTGTTTTGTACATGGGCGTGAAATACGCCTATTTTTAAACGCACCAATCGCACTAGCAATAAAGTTATTCTCAGTGAAACAAAACACAGTTTTATAGGTAAATGATAACAGATATCAATGGTCTGATTTCTTTTCGTGGCTTAATTGAATCACTTATCTGAATACAAATTAATTTCCCCAAATAGAACGAAGCGTTCCGCAATCGAGATTCCCTTTTCTTTGCGGAGGTATGAAGCGTTTCAGCTGTCAGTTGGCATGCTGTCAAATTTCCTACAAACGCTTCGCTTCTCGATCTGTGACCACGGCTTCACAAGCTAAAAAAAAGCCAACTCAAGAAAATATCGACAGAAACGCGATTTCACGACAAATATTATCGAAAAGTTGTGTTTTTCTCTCTCGCTTTTCTGATCGGCTGTTATTTGTACGAGCTGGATAAGCTGTACTGCTTGCCTTTTCACATGGAGAACATCATTTTCGTTCAGCAATAGTGCCGTGTGGGAAGCAAAGAGAATCTTTCGGCTATGCTATGTGAAAGCGTGCAGAAGGAACTTGCTGCTACTGTAGAACGATTGTGCACGGTTGAAAAAGTACCCGACCGTGACTTACGTTGTGGCCATTGTGTGGCCAGCTTCAATATTTTGAGGAGTGCGATTTGCAGTGGAAAGCTATTATAAACAAGCACGATGGCACCACAACCGTTGGAGCAGGGAGGAGCGGTAACAAGCTTCATCCCGACGGGCCAGGAGATGACTCAGCGGCAGAACTTGATCCCGTTAGGCCGGTTGATAGATTTCATCATTCAGCGAACGTACCATGAGCTGACGGTGCTTGCCGAACTGTAAGTTACATTTGTCTTACCTTCATCCGTACCTTTCTCGCGTTCCACTGTACTCATACTGCTACCGTTTCCACTTTCCACAGCCTGCCCCGTAAAACTGATATGGACCGCAAGATCGAAATTTACAACTTTTCCGCCAGCACACGGCAACTGTTCATTCGCCTGTTGGCACTAGTAAAGTGGGCCAACTCGGCCTCCAAAGTAGACAAATCGGCTAAGATCATGGGCTTCCTGGACAAACAATCAATGCTGTTCATAGACACGGCCGATATGCTATCGCGCGTAGCACGCGAAACGCTTGTACACGCCAGGTTGCCGAATTTTCACATTCCTGCAGCGGTCGAAATTCTTACCACTGGTAGCTACTCCCGTTTACCGTCCGTTATCCGCGATCGAATAGTGCCACCGGATCCGATAACACCAGCGGAAAAACGACAAACACTGCAGCGCTTGAACCAGGTCATTCAGCATCGCTTGGTGACGGGCAGCTTACTGCCACAGTTGCGCAAATTTCGCATCGAAAATGGACGCGTCACTTTCAAGGTGGACCACGAGTTTGAGGTGTCTTTGACCGTGATGGGAGATGCACCGACCGTGCCCTGGCGATTGCTGGACATTGATTTCTTGGTCGAAGATAAGGAGACAGGCGATGGAAAGGCGCTTGTGCATCCGCTACAGGTAAACTACATTCATCAGTTAATTCAGGGCCGCATTGTGGACTGTACGGATGCACTGGCGGAAGTGTACACCTGTCTGCATTACTTCTGTCAATCGCTGCAACTTGAAGTGCTGTACACGCAAACGCTCCGCTTGATCCGCGATCGACTGGATGATCACATCCATGTAGACGAATATGTCGTTGGTTCGCGACTAACCGTTTCTTACTGGCGCGAGCTGACTAACAAAGATCCCAAATCGGAACTAGGCTATAGGCTAACCATCCAAACGGACCCGAACGATGCAGCAAAACAGCTCGCCATACTGCATGTACCGTCAATCGGTAACAAGGAAGCGGACATCGCTGATCGTGCCGTCCGATCGGACTTGCTGTCTATGGAACGACTGCTGGTGCATACGGTATACGTGCGATCGCTTGCACGCCTTAACGATGTAAAAACTGAGCTGCAGCTTTTCCTGAAGGACGTCGAATATCACATCCAAGGCACACCAGCCATGTTGACCGTGCCGGTGCTCAATCCATGCCTTCGGGCGGAACACATCTACATTACGGTTGATACGCATACGGGCATGCTACGGTGCCATGTGCCCAAACATCTTGATTGTCCAATAATGCCCGAAATGCAACACGCACTCAACAACGACTGGTCGAAGCTGCAGCATCTGATTTCGGAGTTGCGCTACTGGATCACGCAACGGAGGTGTGAGAAAACGTTGCAACACTTGCCGGCTGCTACACAGGACCGCTTACCGCTAATCTATCCCCAGAACCATCCGATCGCTCGAATGGGACCGCATAAGGTGTTCATTCAACTGTACCGACATGCTAACGTCATTTTGGTGAGTAATTGTAAAGAATTTGACCATGAAAGTGGTGTAATATCTCACCTATCCCCTTCCACTTACAGATTGTAGAGCTGAAGGAAAAGAAAACGTGTCCGAACGAAATGACTTACACCTTCTATTTGGTACTGGTAAAACCGTCGTCGGTCGAAGAAGGACAATCGCAGGATACGGCTGCCGCCGGTCAATCAAACACAACATCCGGCACCGGAGGACATGCATCAGGCAATGAACAGACAACCGCTGCAATGCCCAAAATGTACCTACGCGTGCTTTCGATGATTGAGTTTGACACGTTCGTGGCAACTCATGGGCCCGGCACGTACATCGACGATCCAAGCCCGACATGTTCCAGCAGTAAGCGAAAGTTATCGCCCCTGGACAGTGCCATGTCCAGTATGGGTCCACCGTTAAAGCAACAGAAAACCATCTATCCGGCGTACTTCATTCCCGAGTTGGCACATGTCGTGGCAATGTGCGACGAGAAGCTGCCGTTTGTTACGCTAGCCAAGGAGTTTACCATGCGAAAGATTCCGCACGGTGGTCTGCAGGTAGAAGCGAACGCAACGTCTCTCGTGCTGAAGCTCTTAACACTACCACAACCGAAGCCACCACAGGTGCCACCTTCTGCTCAGCAACAGCAGCAGCAACAACAACAACAGCAACAGCAATCCGGACAATCAGCATCCGATCCTAAGGCGGCTGCGGCAGCATCTGCAAATGAGCCGAAAACCGTACATGTGCCACCGATCGATAAACAGGTGTGGAATGCACTGCTCAAACGTTTGCTTTCTGTATCGGTACGGGCCCAAGTAAACAAGAGCAATCAAACACGGCTCTGGACGATGGAACTCGTGTTTTACGGCTCGCCACTACCCAGTCTACACCACAAGGAACAAGGTATGCGACGGGCCGTTTATCTCCAGTACGAAATGCAACCCGTCGAATCGGTTTCGAAGGTGGTCGATCAACTGTTGAGCGATTGGTCCAAGATCGTGTACCTTTACACGCTAGTGCACGAGTTTCGCGAGCAGTTTAACAACGAGAAATACAACCTGCAGAGCATGGTGACGATCAAATCGTACAGCTACACCAACCTGCTGCTCGCCTACGGTCCTAACAAGGACGTCAGCGTAAACATCTGCTGGGACACGGAGGCCAAAGAGTTTCGGCTTGTCTTTACCGGTGGCAACAGTGCCATCAATGCTCACTCGATGATGCGCGATCAGCTGCAGGCTCATCTGAATCACAATTACAGCCTGGCACAGATCGTACACATGCTACACGAAACCTATCAACCGCTCAGCTCGATCGCGAAACTGCCGATCATACCGCACATGGCAATTTTACAGTCACCCAAAATACCGGTGCTGTCCTTCTGCATCATCCCACAGTCGCCCACGCTGTTGCGAATCTCGTTCCAGGGCGTGTACTGTTTGGAGGTACGTTTTCGGGGCGGTGGTCTGTGTACCATAAGGGACGGTGCATACAGTCGGTTCGATCGGAGCCACGTCGTGGAGGAGTTCACCCCAACGCAAGGTCTGAAAGGGTTCCTGTCAAAGTACGTAGACGAAACGGCCGTTTTCCGGCGACGTTCACAGTCCGAGGATGATAATCCCCCATCGCCGGTGACAATGGAGGATCCATCGGGACATGTTGGTGCTGGCGGTGGTACCGGTGGAGGTAATAATGGTGGCGCTGGTGGTGGCGGTAGTACAGGGGGTGGTTCGAACACGTTCCTCAGCGGAGGAACAGGTATGAGAGGCCCACAGAGTCCGCGTGACCCAGGTCTTCGCTTTGCGGCGCCTCTAACACCGCCCACCAGCTCGAATCCGCACACACCGGCTAGTCCACATCCGATTGGCGGTGGAGGCGGTGCGGGTGGTGCTGGTGGTGGTGGTGGTGGAGGAGCTGGAGGTACGGGGGGTCAGGGTGGGCAGCAACAAGGTCATATGAATAATTTCAACATGACTTCACCGCCAGCGTCTCACATGCCGCATCCGTCGCCGAGCGGAGGTCTCATGCCATCTTCCCCGTTGAATGCACAACCGAGCCCGATGGCGGCACACTCGCCCGGTCCGAGCAGCTTGCCATACATGCAGAGCCACACAGATGGAAGCCCATTCGCTGCCCTGTCGCCTGCCGCATCGAATTGGCCCGGTTCCCCAGGAATGCCTCGACCCTCGCCTCGTCCTGGTCAGAGTCCGGAACATAAAGTACAAAGTACGTATGTTTGAGTGGCAAATGCTATTACGGTTGTTGTAATTCTTTATTTCCTGGAATACCTTTTTAGCCTCTCATCATTACACTTCTCGTGTTTTGCCAGCACGATCGTGGGCCGGTGCAATACCGACCACACTGACTTATGAGGCACTTGATACGCTTTGTCGGGCAACGTCTCATCCGCAGAAGGAAGTTCCTGGACCGGAGCTGAGTCCGCTCGAGCGTTTCCTCGGTTCAGTGTTTATGCGCCGACAGCTACAGCGCATCATCCACCAGGAGGAAAGCGTAAGTAAGATCGCATCGTTTGTTGCACAGTTGCATTAAAATCCCACAATATGTTTTCTCTTTTTCAGCTGATGGCTATTACCTCGAATGAACCGGGTGTTGTGGTATTCAAAGCGGACTGTCTGCAATACCAAGTCTTCCTCAATCCCAACCACATGCAATCGCTGCACTTGAAGGTGGACCAACTATCGATGGGCCCGATGATGGACGGGAAGCCTCCGTATCAGTGGGCCGCTCAAGATCTGCAGATTTTAGAACAGTTCTTCGATCAACGTGTGGCCGCACCGCCCTATCGACCCGCAGTCATGACCAGCTTCACACGCATGCTTAACCTACCGGCGAAAGTGTTGAAAGACTTTATCCAGATAATGCGCCTCGATCTGATGCCAGAGTTGGTTCAGGGCAACAAGTGGAACGTACAGCTTGTACTGCGCGTACCACCGTCGGCTACACCGATCGTGCCCGTAGGCACCGCGACGATCCTGTTCCACAGGCAGAAGATATTATTCTTCATTCAAATTACGCGCATCCCGTACATGCCGAACATGGAGTGGAAGGACGCGGTTACGATGCTACTACCGATGGTGTACGACATGAACATGAACCATACGACCCTGGCCGAGCGGCGTGAACCGATGCCACCGCAGCTAAACAGTGCCGTCAGTGCACATTTGCGCCGATTCTCCGAATGCTCCGTATTGCTCCCCGACGAGTGTTCCCTTTTTCCGGCCGTACACGATTTGCTGCTGACACTGACGCTGCCCAACGAACCGCCGGCACCGGGACAAATGCAGATGCAGGTAAGTGTTTGCACGTTACGAGGGGTATGATAGGAAAGACGGTTGTTTAAATTACGATTTACTCTTCCTGCATTCCTACGTAGATGGGTGGGGTAATGCAACCTGGAGGAGGACCAGGTGGCCCGGGAGGACCAGGCGGACCGATGGGTGGACAGATAGGAGGTCCTTCGACGCAAGTAGTGCCGCAGGTTGGTTCCAGCCCGAGTCCAATGATGCATTCGCCGATGCAACAGATGGGCGGTGGCGGACAGCAACCGGGTGCTTACGGTGGCATGGTAGGAGGGCCTGGAGGTGGCCCACAATCCGGCGGACCTGGCGGTGGTGGTCCCGGAGGAGGTGTATAAGCATGTCAGTGGCAGTGCAAACAAATCAAACTGTAAACCAACGGAAAGCAAACAACCAGCACTCTTATTTAATTACCATAATTCTAAAATATAACGAACATTTGCAACCAAAAACAAACCAAATCAAACGAAAATGGATTACATACGAGTGAAATATCATATACGGTAAATTTGCTCAACTTTTCTTGCAACCAACGGTTTATTAACTTGTAGTTCAGAACACACGAAGTGCATGTTATGCACCGATATTTTACATATTGCTTTCCTTCTAGGTGGTTTCGTATCCTTCGTAAAACAAATAATGCAATGGTTATGACATCACCCGCAGCTAAACCGCTTATTTATCCTAATTATCCCCATCGCTTTTTTTTATTACAAAGATAATATATTACCCGCGGGTTCTCACGTACACACTACTCTCCACGAGAGAATATCGTCTATTTTACCGACTTGAATTGTCGCTGTCTTGTGTTTATCACCGGTATTAATGTTAATATTTTTACAATGTCACCGATAAGGACGAAAGCCGTTAGGAATATGCAATTTTGCTTACTATCTAATCGATTATCACCTGCAATGAAAGAATGCGCGGAGTCATTTTTTTCTGATAAAAAGATGGAAAATCATTCCCGAAAGTGCTGTGCTGGGCCTGTACATTATCTTCCACGCTGATAAAGGAAGGAAGGTTGTGTTAAGCACGTGAAAGTTATAAATTTATGTGGTGAACAGTTTGCGTATGAAATGAATTTCATGTTTTTCAACAGAATCTTTGGCTCGTGACACTGCATTAAACGGTTTTACAAATTTGTTTGCCAATGCTCTAGTTCTTGTGTTACTACCATCCGGTACGTATCCCTGTAAGTCCTGTGGTTTATTTCCCAATGATTCAAATAGTACTATTAGCGAACAGAAAAGTACAATAACGCTTAATCTTCGGTTGATTCATTTTCCGGCACCGTCTCTTCCGTTATTGCAATCGGTGCCATCGTCTGTTCCACATCGCTTAGCGGTGCCGTCATCACGACAGAGTAGCGAATCTTTTTCGTCTTGAAGTACGAGTAAGAATTGTCAAACAGGACATGATCTGAAAATGGGGAAGAAAAACCCGAAATGATTCTCCATGGCCTTGGTCGAACAAACGAAACTCTCATAAAACACGGTGTACTTACATGTGCAACCCGGTTGGCAGGTGATAAATCCAGACTCGTCGACCTGATGGGAGGACACCCGTTTCAGCGGTACCTCAATAATCGATTCCTCCGTCTTTTTGTTCACGCACTTGACGCCAAACTTGATGTCGTGATCGAACGTACGGAATTCCCACCTGGAAGATGGATCGATGTGTTAATTGCACCATTAAACAACTCTCACCGACTTGTTTGAGCTAGTCTGTGTATGTGTGTGTTTCAAGCTAAAATAAAAATAGCAAATGTTTGAAAACTGAGTGCCGATTAAGACGAATCAATATTGTTTCTGTCGGTTTCTACCATTCTATTTCCATAAGTATTAGATGCGATCTGCATCAGCCACAGATATTGTGTGTTACTCACTTCAAGAAACATCCAGCATCCTCACAGTCGAATGTCATCTTTAGCTTACTGCCCTTCCGGATCTCCGTCTCCGTAAACGTTAAATTGTTGTTGAAGCTGTCCTCCTTGGATGTGTACAGTTCCTTCGGTACCTTTCCACCCCAGCAGATCTTTTTCTCGCACTTCGGATTACCGTCCGGATCGGTCTGTGTGCCACCGAAGTATGCCGGGATTTGGTCCGCATCGCAACGTTCCAGAATCGATGGCAACCACTTGTTGCGGTCCGGCTTGTAGATGCGGATCTTATCGATCGTGTACTCGCCCAGGAACTTCTTCACCATGTTGTACGCGAACGCAAACACCTTCGGTGTGTTGATGATATAGCAGCACTTTAGTATTTCCGGATAGTTGGCCTCGTACATCTTGATCAGCGAGATGACGACCTCACTCGCCGGACGCCAGATGTACTGCTTCAGGTTGAAGTTATCCATATCGAACACCACCACAAACTGTCGGCTGTTTGGGTTGTCTGTCTTCTTGCTTTGCTCGTACGCTAGCTGCATGTAGCCTTCGAGCGCTTGCATAGTCATGCGGATGATGTCGGCCCGGGATACGCTGTGCAGCAATCCCCAGATGTCAAACCCAGCAAAGGGTATAATGATGATCGGTGAACCTTCCTTGTCGTAACCGGACACACCGTGGGGACTGTAGTCGAGTAGGATCTGTGGCGTGGGCCACTTGGCGATCTCATCTGTATTCCAGCGTTCGCGGAACTTCATCGAGTCGCGCAGCATCTTTTCCGCCGCTTCAGGATTCCAGTTGCGTGCTAGAAAGGTACATGAGATATTAGATATTAGGTTTCTGGTACAAATAAGTCTATTTTTTTCAACCACAATATGAGCTACAGTATAGTTCTACTTTCAATAAGAAAACTACCACCTTTCATTACATCATTGACTGTTACTAAATAGCCACAAAAAAGGAAATCAACACAATATCCGGTCCTTAATGACTCTGAAATTAGTACAGTGAATAACACACGACGAGTTAACTTTTCATTCTGGCCGCATTTTAGCATGCTTTAGTCCGTGGCCTTCCGAAAGGCGGCGGCATCATATCATTCATCATCAAGACGCTTTTTTTCTGTGCAAAAACAGAAAGCTCACGGAGAAAAAATGCCAATTATAGTTCTAAGGCCACTCGCACGTGCCACTCGGGGTTTTACTTCTCCTTCCCACGTCATAATAGCTGACAGTGGAGAAGCGACAAAGGCATCCACCCGCGCAGTGGCGCATAAATACCGGCGTACCTGGGCACCCTTCCAAACGAGCAACAGTAATTTCAAATATTTACTTCTTCACGCAAACCACTAATTACTAACAATCAAGCGTAAGACCCCGAACCGGTTCAGGCGGTCACTGTTAAGTGCGCGACCCAATCCCGACCTAACGCCGGTTGCACATGCGCCGATCATCAGATATGGAACCCTTGGCGAAAGACTAGACGGTATCTGTATCGCTTACCTCGTAGCCAGCGCAGCAGATAGTAATCATCGTGCTCCGGTTTCAGTATGTCAACCACCTGCCGACGAAACTGTAACGAGAAGAGAAAAAGATCGAGTTCTTGAGAGAGATCGAGTTGGATGCCGTAATCACCGTACAAGGATGGGTTCAATCAAACTGCTAACCGATCAACTTGTTTTCAATCAGATAGAAACAAAACGACCAACAGCCCGAAATAGGGACAAACTAACGTGATCAGGGTTGAGGACAGGCCTTTCCCGTCACCCACATAACGCGTGCCGGTAACCTTCAACTCACAATCATACCTTATACCCATCGCTATTTGGTTCAATATCAGCAGAAAGATCATTTGGACGCGAACTATTTGAACCTTCGTGGTGTTGGCGTCACAGTACTTGTGTCCCATGCTGATGACCCTCAATGGCGGTCAGATTCGTGGAGGCGAGCGAATTAAAATTTCTCACCAAACGCTATCTTACAGTTCCCCTTGGAAAACGTACCTCTTTCCTCTCTACGTGTGTTGTGTTACGATGGAAGGCTGTCAGTTTAAATTCGCCAAATGTCTAGCTGCTTTATTAATCACAGCTGTGCCTGATTCGAACGAGCAGAAAAAGTGACCGTCTCCTTTACACAATGACCTCAACCATGGCCTGTCGCCAAGGCTTTGTATGATCAGACGATGAGCTTGAACTTAAGTGCATTTGTCATACACTCGTACACAAAGTTAGTACACGCCTCTCTGTGCTAGAGTGTGGTGTGAGTCGTAATCGTAATTATTTGCAGCTCTATAGACCATATAACCTTTTCTCCACGGCGTGGAATGAGTTCTACATCACTTGCACGCTGACACACAGCGTTTTTTTGGGAACTGGTGAAGGTATAGGAAGTTCTAATGATAAGCTTTGCTACATCTCGTGTAGTGTGATGGGAAGATATAATAAACACAAAGCACGTACGTAATAGACTGATTGATGGCCAATGATGGGTGGGATTGGATTGATTGAAATGAAGTTTGCGTGCATACGAATAAAACAGAGTTCTATTGTTCGAGCATCACCACGAAATTATCGATATTTTTCATTCCTTACCCAGTGATACTACTACTATTAATTAATTGAATGCAGTTAACTTTATAACCTTTCTAGCATCCGTTCTCCACACGCAGGAGAAGGTGTGAAAAATAGCATTTTCACGCTACACAAACATTCGATGCACTAAATTGGCGTCCCGGTAGCAAGGGTATCAATTGTCATATACTATTGTTGCAACAGTATCTTGCTAAAACACGCAACGTAAACTGCAGTTTCATCAATCATTTCCTGGTGGACTGGGCATGCCCCAAACACAACATCTTACCCATCGTTGGTATCTACCATGAATTGTCAGTTTATGGCTTCCCTTCGGGTTAACAAGCAATCTCTAGAGTAGCTTTTTTCTTGCATGAATATTACAAACACGCGTGCATAGCCTTCAAGCAGAGGTCAAAAACATGACTTTAGCAATGACTTTTGCAGGTCGTTGGGATGTAATTAGCATTGTAATTGATTTTGATTGAATGTTTAAGTGCCAGTTTGCAAAAGAAATGACATATTGAAGTTTTTATTGTAGTATTGGAGTGTTTTATTCAATGCCAAGTGCAAAAACCATGTCGTATTTATAGCTTTCTTTATATTTCCTATTTTACATGTATTAATGTAAAAATAACCGTCGTAAATTAACCGTCGTTTTAAGCTACGACTGACTAATGCAATTATTTACGTCGTCTACGTATTGTTTATCCACCATTTAACGCTCTAATTGTTGCTAGAGGAAGGATATCTTTTATTTCTGTGCGTTTTTGCAGAACTGCATTTGCAACGCAACATTTTCGATCAATTGTTTTACTTGCTCAAGTAAAACTATCTGATGTAATTACAATATCACCTTAAGCTGTTGCTTCTTCGAAACACCTTGAAATTAAACCTTTTACATTACCTTTACCCCGATCGTAGCTCATTGTAGGAAGGTCAATAAAAAACGCTAACTTATGTCCATTACCCGATTACGCAAATGCCACCGCACCCGTGTACACGATCGGTCCAACAGCCAACGCACGTTTAACCGAAAATTGATGAGCCGGCATTTCAAGGCAAAGGTCTAATACATCTACAAAACAACGGATAGACGAACTTTTTTCTAAACGTGCCATGTCACTTGGAAAGTAACTCCCGTCGTTTATTAGATCATGTTGTTTTTGAAATGGTTTAGCCGGTCAGTGTCAATAGTCTAGAAGGAACCGGTCCGCGCTGTACCCGATCAAGCTGCATGCGCCCAGCATGAACCGATGGCATTGGCCTACGCAAGAGCCACCTTTCGGCTATTGGCGCTGGTCCATTACTGTGCGTCAAGTGTTGCTCGGTACACGAAAGAGCACGTGCGTTGCGTAATCGTGATTCACGCGCCGAACTGACTGCGCAAATGCATTCAAAGTGTGTGCTTGTGTGCCACGACTGTTCCATCCCGCGGATCGTAGCACTTGGCGAAATAGATTGCAGAAGAGAGAGAGCGAGAGAGTAAAAAAGACAATCGACGCTCAAAATTATGGCTTAATTTGGATTTTACGCGTTTTCGAATTCAAGTCTTACCGAGGCAAGCTACGTGCACGGCAAGGAAAGCAACCTCCGAGGACCTTGGTGGCTCAGAGGAGAATGGCGGGGCAAGCGAATGTCAATGAAGGGATGGCTGCTACGGGCGGATAAGAAAACACAAATTGACCATCCCACAATAATAATCCGATCAAGATATACGACCTCACACGACCGAGCACACACGAGGTGCCCTTTGATGGTTTGGAGAAAAATCTATCGGCCAACCAATATGGATTATGTGCTGCTTCAAGTTTAAGGTCGTTCTTAATGAATAAAATAAAGATGTGCGACCAGCTCGCCATAATATAATAAAAATTGTATAAGGAAATGATGATTTTCAGAAATGATTGAAACTCGCACATAAGTTGTGCACTAACACATAAAATGCATTAAAACGAAAACTAATGCTTCAATTATCTACAATTTCGTACAATTTTTCGGCAATTGTTTTGCAGTATTACTTCGTGCTTGCTTTCAATTCATACGGTACGCCCTCAATGTACGCCACTTAAAAAATTGCAACGGTAACCTGCCCATCTTGCTTTGCAATTGCAAAACCAAAAAGAGCACATCTTCTGAATCATCGGAATCGCTCATTTTTTGTTACATTTGCAAAAAAATGCGCAAATTGCTCCCTACTCACCTCTAACGTGCAATCTTACGTCCGCATCTAACGAATGCACATTTCACACTTGGACGCGAGACTTGGGGCGAACGAATTGGGCAAAGGAGCAGTCCGATCGGTCAAATCCAATACACCCTACCACGGTCGGGTTAATGTGATTTCACACAAACCAACGACCTGATTGGAATTGTTCCATCCAAAACAAATCCATCCATTCACTTCAGCCCAAAGCGGGGAAGATTTTCAATTTTCAAGATGGCCACAAGAGCTTGTGCCATTCAGCTCTGCAATGATCACGTTCAAGGGAATAATTGCTTGATCATCTGGCAGAGTTTCTGTCGGAAGTCATAAAACGATCTGTGGATGGTGGAAGCAAAGCGGTCGGATGAAACTTTTTCACAAGTTGACGTCAAAAAGAGTCTTTGTAACGGTCACACATCAACTTTGGACGGGCATGCGATGCATTCCTACAAATGTAAGTGGTGTGTGATGCAATGTGCAAGATGCACAACTCGCTGCTGTGATTTGTGAAAAATCAATAACCTTTTCCTTATTTCGCATGTCATTTATACCTAACCTTCAATGTTGTGCTTGAGTCAACAACTAGCGATCATCAAATGCTGCTTGAATAGGGTGAAGATGAAGTTTTGAGTTAAAAGAAAAAATCTTGATTTCATATTCCAAAATCTTGGCATTATTTTCAAAATTCCCAAATTAATTTATACAATTTACGTTAAAAATGATCTTACAATCTGTTTCAAAGCTTTGTAGTATTTTAGTACGAAGTTCCCAACTTTTTTAAGTAAAATGAAAATTAAAATAGCACCACTTTTTTAATCAATGTTTGGTTGCATATAATTGAAAAATAAATTTCAATTCATATTCCTTATGTTCATAGATTCAATTCATAAGCTATTGACTACTTCGAACTACTACTACTAATAGATTCAATTTCGCAACATGATCTTAACTAATTTGGTTATCATGCGACACCTGGTATGCTCTATACATTGACGATTTCATCGGTTTAGCATGATAACGTTATGAAATCGAAAACATTTGGAATAAATTTGATGAGTAAGAATAGCCTAAAGATATTCTGTGGATTTTAGATCGTTAGGTGACGCTTGGAATCTTCTTAAGGACCTTCATGTTTTTAAACAAAAAACAGGTTATGGTAAGATAATAGTTTATGAATCATAGCCGATAGAGTTTAGACGTAACAAAGACTTTTTCTATATGATTAAACATAGTTCGAGCGTAGGATGT
>AXCM01004287.1:0-21364 GCA_000473375.1 Anopheles culicifacies | reverse complement strand
ACACACACACGAACACAAAACGACCATTTCTCACCTTCACCGGAAAGAGAATATTCAGTGAATTTGGTTTTGTTTGCTTTCCATCTTCGTAATCCATTTTGCCGCTGCCGGTGTTGGGAAGAACTGTGTTGGCAGGAGAATCTCCAAAAAACGAGATAAACTCTTCCGAACGGTGCACACACACACAAATTGAATAATGGCAATAATTTTAATCGAGTTAATCAGAAAATGAAACAAAATCACCTCCGAGCAAAAACAGCTCAAGGCACGCTTGGGGCGCGTTGCATGAAATTGTGGAAAATCGTACGCACGCAAACGCAAATGGATGGGAAAAGCATTCCCATCGAAACGCCGCTCGCCTTCCCCCGTTTTTTTTATGTCCGTCTGTCTGTGAGAGGTTAGCGCAACAATAACGAAAAAAGTGAGAGTGTGAAGAAAAATCGGACAAAACTGCACAATTACGCTAGCGCCTGGCCGCTCCCCACTCTGGCTGATGATGGAATGTTCGTTTCATTGCTACCACCTCCACCAACAGTGCTCTAATGCTGATCGATAGATGGATATGCTTCCATATCGATCGCAGCTGATTGGTAATTGCATAATGCGCTTGCCGATTCAATAGCAGATTAAGAGCACCGTGAAATCATTGCCTCCAACGGTAAGATGAGGTTATTGGGTTTGATCTACGAGCACCCGCCTAAGCGGGGTGTGTTTCCGGGAACTCCGGCTTTTATCATCTTTTAAGTACGTAAGAGAGCCTGGAGTGGAAAAAATATATATTTAATATGTTGCAATAAATAAACCTACACATTCAGATAAAAAATAAAATAAATATAAAATAAAACACCATACCTACACCTTCGCTTTTTGTCACGTCCCACGTACAAAGAGTTAAACAGAATCCGCTCCCCCAGGGGGGAAAGATCGTGCAATAAAAATCACTCCTTCTGATTGATTGCAAATCCGCACGAAAAAGGTCAGCATCGGAACAGTCTTATATTGTCATAAAACGTCGTAAAAGCCTTCTTCCTTTTGTTGGACGATCCTCAACAAACACGGCGACATTCCTTCAACTCTTAAGGAACGCTTTTCGTTCGTGGGTTATTTCCGTTTCTTTTATTTTTTTTTACTAAAAGGATAAACGATACCGGTGTATATTACTTCGGACCACCACAGAGCTCACTGCAGCGACATTAAAATGATTAGGTCAATCTACCCAATCTGCGCCAGGTAGACCGCTTTGCCGTATCACAAACCAATCATCTCACTACGCGGTAAGAAGGTCACCCGTCTTAAAATGGCCACTTTTACGATGGTGACCTCCGGCCAGCATGGGAGGGAGGGCGTTGGTTCTCAAAAACTTTCAATTTTTCTTTGTTCAATTTATTCAACCATTGCAATAGCTTTGGCCTGTAGAAATAGTTCCAAGCTCTCGGTACGCATTTTCATAAATAATATAGCGTGCCAGCCTCAAACCAGACGTATAAAACAAACCCAACAGTTCGATAGCAATTGAAAATAGTTTCTGAGACTGAATGGCTGTGGTTTAGAGCTATATCCCGAACGATAAACAAACGCAACGAGAAGTGAAGAAATTATTATTCAACTCAACTTTCTTTCCCCGAACTGGGTGCGGACTGGTGCTGTACAGTGCACTTCGCCTAGGCGGAACAGCATCAGCGTGGAGCAATAAAACCGATATAGATAAAGGGAAATCAATTTGAAATGGCAAAAGATTGAATGTCAGACACAAGTCGGCAGTGGAAAAGAAAAATTGTCGACCAATCCCCAACGGTCGTCCCCGCTATCATCGCGGGATCGGAGGCTGTGTGACCTAGTGCAAAGCCGAAAGAGCAACCGCACAACTGCTGCGCCTTCTTGCTACAAAACGAGCGCACAAACAAGGAACCGGAGAGGGAACCATAAATCTTCCATCGATTAATTGATAACTGTGGAGGTGCAATGGTAGCATACTGATGCATTCGTACTTGCAGCGTGGCGCCCAGCGTGTGCCTGGGCGACTGTGTGAAAAGGAGAGCAGAAGTTATGGTGCCAGTAAGATTATACGGTTTATTTGAGCTGATTTTCTTATGAGATATTTTATTACATCTGCTGGAAAGTGTCGTTACTTGTGGCTTGGTACATAAAAATGAGTCATTTGACTTGCGGGAAAATCAAACTACGATTCATGTTTTTGTTTCGTTTAGAAACAAAACTTCCTGGTTCATGTTCTTCGTTTATACAATGCATTAGGCTTTTAGTTTCTCCAATAAAAAGCAGTGTTGGATCGTGAAACTGGGCATCATATTTCTTGAGCTACATCTCCCCGATGATCATCAAATCTGACAGCTAGCGATTGAATCGTGCTGTGACAGATGAGCGTAAAAACGTAACTCATCATTCGACTTATGTAGGAGGAAAACCATACAGCATTAAGCTAGTTTCGCTCGTGATCTACAATCAAATCAAAGCTAATTGACAGCTGACCTGCAACTGAAGATATATTAACTCCCACTGGGAACAATAATGAGACTTTAAAAGAAAAATTAATTGTTGCAACAATTATTGTTTCCACCGATCTATTGGACGAGTTTAAAGTAACACAAAAATACTGAGCTTTCAATATTAACGTTCACTGGTGTGTGACATAATTCTATATACCTATTGACCACTATTCAACATCAGTATTTAATGAACTGCATACACGGGCTTAATTGATTCCAGGATCCGGTTGCAAGCAAAAACATTCAAATTAATTTTCCACATTATAATTTAGAACGGAAGCTACTAATTCTCTTACCACCGAGGTTCCCTGGTAAACCCGAATGCACACACATCCATTGGTGCACAATAATTTAATGATTGCCAACATAATTGAACACCGAAGCGTGTCTGAGGCATCAATCAGAGTAATTCACAAACAACATCACGCTCCCCCGCATTACTCCCCAACCACTCCCCTACTATCAACCGTTTCCGAATGATTTGACCCAAATTATTCAAAACCTATCCTCTCCCAGCTCTGCCAATTTTCGGCGTCTCACAAACTTCGATTGTGCGAATGCCCATATCCCTGGTGCCGGGATCGTACAACTGTGTCCAGTCATTTTCCACACCATTGCCCTCTGCATTGGGGCCACATCGAATATCGATACCGTGTATACATATATACCGCACACCGGAAGGATACGAATGCTCCTCCATTTCCGGGCTATGTGTGTTCGGCGATACCGTTTTTGGGCAGCTGAAGTGGAATGAGGTTTGTTGTGGAAGAAGCAGAAATATCCTCCCATCTCAGAGAACGCCCGTCTCCCCTTTTTGGGGTTAACACTCATGAACCATCTGAACTAGTCAGATTGTCGGCTTTCGGTACTAATGGATCTTCGGCTATTCTTCGACCGAGCGAGTGGGGGAGTTAAAACTATAGGCAACCAGGGAGGACGATGGCTTGTTCGGATTTCATCAAACCAGTCATTCCAAATTTCAAACAAACTCTAACTAACTAGCCCGACCCCACCGACGTTCGACCGGAACTGGTAGCACAGAAAACCTCAACATGTATGCTCCATTTTGATATTTGCCTACTACTGCTCTGCTCACACATCTACTGCATCTCGTTGCTGTTGGAAAGACATATACAACGCCATAGCTTTTGACCCATCAATCTTTCTCCTTCGAGACATTTGTTTCCTTGCTCGGGGTTGCGATGTACGAGCGAACAACACCCAACAAAAAAAAGCATGAGGTGAGTATGCTTCCGGCTGCCCATTTTTCCCGTACCTAGACAAACACGTCCATATATCCGTACCCGTTTTCGTTTGCCGGTTAGAGAGACACTGCCGCGATGATCTCGTATAGCGAGATCAAACTTCCGAAAAATAAACCACTCTCGTCGTGTACTAGCGGGGGGATGATGCTTTTGTGAGTCGAAAAATCGAACCCGGCCGGAAAATGAGGGACCACAGCTAAATGGATACAAGATATTAAAAGATCTCGAATAAAGCATATACATACACACACGTCCCACACACACCGGCGGGTTAAAAACAGTGTACAATCTCCTGCCCCTCTCAGGAAGTTGTCGCTCGGCTTCGAATGGAAATCAATAAACATCGCTTCCAGTGCGATGAAGAAGTGGAGTTTTTAAGGTAGCGAAGTGAAGGAAAACGGAACCCTCAACCCCAAACGATCCACTCACGCAACGCAGCAACAATTCATAAGTCATTCGGCATTTGGCTGGAAGAAGTTGAGGAGCGGACAGAGAGTTCTGGGGACAGACGCAAAACTTCCCAGCTTCCTGTGTGTGTGTGTATGTGTAGTGGAGTGCTGTGCTATTTAAGCATTGGAGCAGGTCCTCCTGCTTTATAATAACTGGCTCTCCTGCTCATTTGAATGGCAAATATGATTTGGGCCCTTTTTTTTATTTTGGCAACGGCATAATGATGGTGATGACCTGCCTGCGCTCTCTGTTAAATGTGCTGCTGATGCTACCGCTGATGCTAGACGGGAAGGAAATGCCCAGTTTGTGTGGCTACCTTCGCTCCGCCGACTGGCAAATGTGTGACGCTGTGAGTGGTCCAGAGAGGGCGGGATCGATAAAAACAAGCATTTTCAAATTGATATATTTATGTTACACGGGTGTATACGCCGATGGTGGAGCTCATTTCCTGGACTTCCGCAGCGTTTTCGAGGGAGTTGTCGTTTGTACGGCCACCACCAAACACGCTAACGCCATCTATCTACGTTTATCGGAATAATACCTCGGGGAGCTATCTATCAATGTGTGTACGGCGTACATTTTAGCTGGAGTGTTCTCGTTTGCCCCGTCGGTAAGTCCTACGATCGATGGTAGGCTAATGGACAGTTCTCCGCATCCCATAACCCTCATATAACTCCTCCCACCCACCCCACGGTAAACCTTTTTAAAGCGTGAGAAAGTATCAACTCTTTCCCCGCTACACGATCGATTCGAACGAGCAATCCGCTCGGTCCAAAGCTGGATGATCTAGATATTGTACTTGCGGATCAGCACGATCGTCCGAGTGGGTGGCAGACACTGGGGGTAAATGCATTGACGACGCTGGGAGGCCAACGAAAAACCATCAACGATTACGTATCGATGGTGAATGTTTTCAGTCTTCGTTACTCCCCCCTTCTCAAACACTATCATCTCGCCCATCAGTCCCTTTTCGTAGGTTTCGGTGAGCGCTTGTTAGAAGCGGCAACCGTACTAAACCAACAACAACAGCAAAAGAAAAAAAGGTTGTAAATTCACACACTCACTAACTGCCGTAAGTTGCTGCAGTGCAACGATCAAACGCTTAAAAGAAACTCCGACGCGCACGAGATCTCGTCTTGGGCGGGTTCGTGACACACAGCCACGCACGGGCATCGTCCCTGTCGATATGCCAAAAGATCGTTCCATTTTTTCTCCTTTTTTTTCTCTCTCTTTCCTTCTTCCTCTCCTCAATACAGAGATCCCGATCGAAGCTAGTGATTTAGCAATTTAAATTTAATTAATAGATTTCTCATCGTAAATTATGAAAATTAATTAAGGCTCTCTGCACTCTCGGCGCAAGTTTGTCCAGGCGTCGATCGGGTTCGCGGCTACGTTGCAAGCAATTATGATCACCTCTTTATACGAAAGAAAAAAAAAAAACCTAACGCAGCAGCAGCGTTAGCAAAAGGGTGCGTTGCATCAGTGCGGTGCAACGTGCAGCACGCCGCACAGTTTGTAGCAGGGTCTAAGCATCGCAAGGATTCAGAATAATTTACGAGAACACTTAACTCGTGTCGGGTAGAGGTGAGTTGCACCAAAGGGAAGAGGACGAACCGTGTGGGACGATTCCAAGATAAATATTGACATTCTGTTAAACGGAGTATGCATAGGTATCGATTAGCATTTCGATTGATTTATCAGTCGTTAATGTCGCTCGATGTGGTTTGGGTTTAAATAATTAATAATGCATCAGGCGCACAGTGTAGCATGCTGGGAAACGTTTACATTACGTTTCAGCAAACCGTTTAATCCTAACGTGATCCCGGATTAGCAACATATTTTTGCATGTAATTCGTTCAACAAAAACACAAAAACAACAAAGAAAAAAACTCGCCAAGTGAGCGCTACTGGGAGGACATCCTGTGCGCCACACCTTGAACGGTTTCTTTTCCATACCCAATCATTAAGATAATAAATTATAAATTAATAATCGCACGTCGCCAAATTACACGGCTACTTGGGAGCGGAAGGTGGCGTCTTGTACACGCGGTTGCACCACTTTGCCGATGGTTTCACATGCAACCGCATGCACTGGGATGCATGCATCATGAAACGATGCAAAGCAACGAAACGAAAGATGCGGTACGGTGATACAGGGCAACTGCAACGTTGCGAAAGGCGCCAACGTATTTTTTGCCGTTTTTAGTACACCGTGGACAAGGGGTGGTATCTGAAGAAGCCGAGGAAGGAAAAATGTGTTTTTAAATTATGTTTACTTTGCTTCTGTTTTGAGAGTTGCTGCAGAAAGGTTAAAACGCCATTCATGTTGCTTACAACAAATGAAACAAATCTAACAAACATCAAACAGATTCTGCAGTCAACTATTCATTTAAACTAATGAGTGGAAATCAAAAACAAATATGTTTTAATGTATTCCATTCCAAAACAAACGACATCGACACCTCGTCGTGAGCGATGGAACCAAACCCGCATACAAAGCGCACCTTTCACTCCCAATTAACACATCATTTTTGCATACCAAATCCTTGTATCACGGCGCCTTCTTGGAGGGTGGCTCTGTGGGTATCGGCGAGCATTATGATCATCGGCGAAGACACGCGAACACACTCACACACCCCCTGAAGCATAGTAGCAAGCATAATGATGTGATCATCGCAAACCGGACGTACGATGCGCGACCGCGTAACATGGATGGCACAGTAGCAGCATAACGAAATGATCCTACATCGATGTTGTCGCCTGGTCTTTTTTGGTGCTTCTTTTGTTTCCTTCCTACATTACCGATGTAGTGGATTTTCCTCTTCCTTCACTATTCACACATCATCGCTTGTTTTCTATGCATATATTTTTTATATTTCAATGTGCTGCCCTACGGCACCCTAAACGGCCCAACGATTGGGAGGTTTCTGAGCATCCGAAAATCAATCGATGGATTTATGCTGCGACGGGAGGAACAAAAAGATGACAAGACGAATAAAAAAACGCTACCCCAGACGGAAGGGCAAGTCTTGGGTGGTGGTCAACACAACCGAGAGCCCAAAAACCTGTTTGGAAAACCAAATTATACAAAAGACGATGGAGAACAAAACAAAAAAATCAACTCTACTTGCTCCTTTATCGCTGTCCAAAGACGCTGAGGTAGGGCATGATCAATTGACGGTGGTCGGACTTTTTGAGGCTGGAAACGAAAGGAAGACACACATAGAAAATTTACATTTTAACATCGCTTCTGTGCGGCGGATCTTGTCTGTGTGACTCTCGAGCCATGAATGAAGAGCGTCAACTGACCGTTTGTTACCGCAGCTCGTGGTGCTGATGATGAGGTTGTCGTCACAACGGGGACTTGAACATTTATGCTTTGAGTAATGGCGATTAAATAAATCGCTGCCTGTCGATTATGCGAAGGGAATTTTTTATCAACTGGAAAGTGACACACCTTCTGACTTAATGTTACGTAAGATAACCCTTTTGCAATTAACGGGAAATAAAACCATCCCGAATAAATCAGGCTTCAAGAAACGGGAGCAAGAAGGTATAAAATTTGTTCTCCAATAATTTTACGACCGGTTGAATGCTGTAAAGGAAACATACCTTAAGCGATGGGAAACCATTTTTTGCATACCGCATTCGTCCTTCGCGATAATACCTCCCTTCACCTCGCGACACGGAGCACAGGTCAGGAGCAATAAATTTGCCTCCGACCACCACAGCGGTTTCGACTCTGCTTGAAAGAGACCGGAGTAACGAGATGTTCTCGCCCGTTTAACCCGATTATTAGAGCACCTTCTGCGTGCACCATTCATACAATGCTCGGTATGATAATACTTATTGGACACAACAACAGCGAAAAAATCAACCTAGTACCACCATTGTAAATCTTCAAACTTCTCCCACAGTTGTCAGCGCAGTTGGAGCGTCTGTTCGCTTTGATTCATGCCAACTGGAAGGGAAAATAAGTAAACAGCTTAAAGTGAGGACTACACACAAAAAAAAGGCTAAATCGACAAAAAGTCCTTCATTGTGCATCTCGGAATCCATTTAGGTTTCGTTTCGATTCTGGATGGTTGACAGTTATCTTCCTAAAAATTTCGTACAGCAAAAACCTTGCCATTGTCAAAACCGGAGGTCGGCGAGAAACCCGAAAGAAACGATCAAAATAAAACCATGGCCCTCAAGGCACTTTGCCGATTTGGCCACGTTTTTATTCGCTGCTTCTTTCCGATCCGTTTGATGATAAGCCCTTTTCAAGAGGTGGGGGGGGGGCTGGTTTCTTGGGGTCGTGTGAGAAGCCAAAGTCTCCCGAAAGTAATATCATCCATCGACGATAGTTTATCACCGCCCGATAGCAATCATTTTCCGCGATGGATCATTTCCGGCGTACAGGGCGCGATGGAGTGGCCCACCATGGCACTGCGAGCCTAACGAAACGCCCGATTGGCAGTTCACCACCAAGTGGAGCGTCCCAATCATGTCAGCACGCCAAAAAAGAAGAAACCTTCGAGCGTACCCTTCGGGGCATTATTTTGCCATCAGTTCAGCCAACAGCTGGCAACTGGCAATCTGAATGGCGGGAATTTTATGCCTTCATTATGAGATGTCCGGAGATGTTAGGGATAGGGAGAGAAAGAAGAGTAACCTCCCTTCTGAGTCGTGATCAGTTATGCTTATCAGGTTGGGAACGATTGGTGGAGATTCAAAAAATGACCATAAAGAAAGAGGAAGAAAGAGTTGAACCATCCTGTCCCTTTCATCGGACATCGTTTCCGACGGATGTCTAGAAGGAACTTAATTTTGCAACTTCCTCCAAAAACAAGCTCATGTCTAAGGTGAGTTTTGTGAGTTTATTTAAAGAACGCTTTGCCTTTTTTATGGTAAAAGAAAGTGACGTTAATTTTATTAAAAAAAAAAAAAACACATTCAAAGCAACCAGGCACTCTGCGATATTTACAGCGCATCAGAAGCACCCAGAGAGATCCAAAGACCCGATACGATCGAGCTTTATGATAATCTCTAGTTTTATGTTCATATTTATTAAGCAAACAAAGTGCAAACAGAAACTGATCTATAAAGATGGTAATTTTCTCTCTCTCCTAGCCTGACCTACTAAAAATGGCACTGTGTACAATTCGCGAATTCTGCCACTGATATCTAGCCAGGGTCACCGCATCTGAGACACAAACTCCACGCTACTAAAAGTAAATGATGAGATGAGATCGCTGAACGACACAGCACCATTCGTTGCGTGGGGATGCTTATTTTTCTTGCATTCGCGCTCTCATCTTGGAAGCATCTCCAGATAGCATGCATGAAACAATAACAAACACCGGGAGTAGAAGGCCATCTCCCATGCCCCATACGAACTGGGACCTTCCTTTGTTCTGCAAAACTGCATTTTTTTGTGTGTTGCTTTTCTTTATTGTCAATAGCATCAACGACAGTTACAAGAAGCGGGCTGCCCGATTCTGGGCAACTGGCCATGGATTGTGATTTTTCTCGTACGCGTAGGCCCCGTAGGTTGGACGGACGATTTGATTTCGCCCCGTTACCGCGGAGACACAGCAGACTGACAGGCTAAGATATGAATTTTACGAGAGGCTGCCGGCAATAATTACACGTGCCAAAACTGAAATAATAATAATGGCCATAAATGTGTGCGAGTGACCGAAGAAGCAAACGGAACTCGCTCGTTGTCCATAGTCCAAATATCTGCTTTGCCACAGTCGGTCTTTTCTTTATTATCGGCGGCCCTCATACGAGTGATGGACATCATTTTTTTATTATTTTATGCGTGGGAGTCCAAGGGTACGGATGACTGTTGGATCTGAACGCATGCACCAAGCGCACACCCCTGCCGTCCATCTGTTGATGATGATTCCCACGAGGTGTCTCCTATCACCGATCGAGGATCTCGACCCACTGTTTCGCTTTACTTGGGAAAGAAACGAATTTGTCCAGTTTCGTCCAGCCGTGTGCCACAGAGATCGGGTTAAATGTTATTACGCCGACACGCAATTGCGCCACATTGCGCCCCGGCAATGGATGTTCTCATCCGGAGGTGCTCGCGGGTGTTGTCACCGTGGCGGGGCGGCAGACACCCAATCGTTACTTCGCAATCTGCATCGTGGAGCAAAGATTTATCTTGCTTCGATATTTCAACGCTGAGGATAGCAATTATTCTTACCCGGTCCCGGCCTTCGAATCTGCACTCCGTCTGTACTGTTTTCGGCTTCAACAATTGCCTAGAGCTGTCGCACCAGTCGCACAAGGTAACTAGAGACGCCCCCTAAGGTAAGGAAGGTGTGCCCAACCTGGGACTCCTCCAGTTCTCGCCGTACGCGTTGTCAAAACAACACAATTAGAAAACCATTGTTTGATTGATTTGAGAATACCATTTGACGTTTACGGATGCCCGGAGATGACGATTTGTCGAGTAAGTAAAATGCTGTTGCTGTCAAAACCAAACCTACTGAGGGTTTTTTGCCGTTTTGCTGCTGGCAAGATGTCTCTTACGCGCGCGCTATCTTGTGGGCGCAGAGACGTCGAAGGTCATTCTCGTTTGCTTGTTTTGCGAAGCGAAAGTTCCAACCCTCACCTTACGGCTGCCGGACGACCTCAATCACAAAGTCGATGCCAGCGGGCCAATATAACTGGGATAAATGTTTACACATTACTCACCGGGACGGTCTCGTGGACGGTTCCGCTTCCCTCGTACTGGCATAATAGAACGGTGTCTGATTTTTTTGTTTCTTTGTGAAGTACAAATGAAACACCAGAGATTAATCTACTGTCAATATGCGCAGCTTCGATAGCGAAGGTACACACATTTGCATAATACAAAAGCGGCGACCAAAAAAAAAACTGCAACAAAAATAAAATGCCCTTAACTATGTGCAAGTACCTATCCAGCGTCAAAGGTGCATATGAGGAGATTGAAAAACAAAACAAATCTACGATCAGCTTCCCTTCCCAACTAAAGCAAAAGTTTGTTTCACAACCACTCGAAGATAGGCGGAAAACTCAGACACCGAGCAATAGAGAGAAGTAGAAAAAACTATGGCCGAGCATACGGCGCATTAAAGGAAATGTGAAGAAGTAAAGAGATCTTAAATTAACTCTTAATCAACATGTTACTCTCGACCGCCACGATGCTGTGGCATTTGCCTCCCGCGGCCCAGATACGGCTCTTCCCTTTGTCCGTCCCCACGCCTCTAGCTCATCTGGTGCACCATGAAGGATCTGTGTACCAAGATCTCCCAAAGCCTTCACCTCCCGGGCGTTTGTCCATAAGCGCTCCTGCATAAGCTGCGAGCCGTAGCGTGCCGCCAAGTTCCAGTCAAGGTGGTAACGGCGCCTTAGACCAAACCATCGTCACCGCACCCCGCACTGACGTACACCTCCCCCTAGGCCGCGGTAATGGTAATGGTTGGCGCGCAAATGAACAATGTTATCGAAAATCAGTTTCACTTTCTTTAGCCGACGTGAGCGCAGTAAACGACACGAGAAAAGAAAAATAAAAGAATCGTTGCATGAAGCTTGCAGGAAAGAAAAAAAAGCTCGTGCGCGTTCCAAAGATTGATTCCAAAGGCAAAGATCGAGTGCTTATGGGCAAAAAAACAACAGCAGCGTTAGGAGCAGCACACATTTGCCATTATGTGCATTTCTTGTGTTTAACCCGAGGAGCGGTTGCGCAACCTAGCCGTCTGGCATGCGTTGGTAAATTCCCTCCACTGCACAAATTGTTGTCGTGGTTAAGCAAAGAAGCCGTCATCATCAGGATTTTTCTTCTCGCCAGATTTTTTCGCAAGGAAAATATATTAAAAATAGGACAGCGGCATACATCGATAGGTTCTTTTTTGTCGTGGATACATCATGAAGCTGGAATTTGCTAAGGAGTTTGCAAAAATCACAACAACTTGATAGCAGTGCAGGCATCTAGATTAAAAGTCATATTGGTCCAATAAAAACGGTCGTTACTGTCTATTTGCTGAAGAATGTAATTAAATCAGAGCTTTCAACCTAAAGGAATTTATTTCAATAATTGCTGCCCTTTTTTTGCTAAATAATGTATCTAAACAAATTTTAGAAAAACTAAATCTATCACATTTAGTCACAAGATGTCAAAGGCGTTATAAAAAACGTTTTCTTTATCAGTTCCATTAACACATGCAAAGTGAAGACGAATCTTTGCTACGAGAGGCGCGACAACACCCTTTCATGTTGAGAAATGCTGTCAAATTGAATTTTGAAAGGGGAAAACTTATACAAAAATCCCTACAACACCTTCCCAGGTACGATAAACCGTATAATGCATTGGGAAATAAATAAAAAACAGTAATAGACCAAAAAGTTAGTCGTCCGCACGTAATAAAGCGATCCGGGCGGGCACGGAAACGGCCACGGTTCAAAGATATTACGACCTATCTCATATCACGGGCAGCACAACTGACACAAGGCAGAACCATTCCTGTCAACTCCACGCTCGGCACCATCATCATATACCCGCAAGCGGTGTACACTTCAGCAAAAAAGGGACGCCACCATTTGCCAAAACCCGGCACCCATGCGTCAACCGCTTTCTGCACACGGACACGTCGGTACCCAAAGTTAAGGGTTTGGCCCCAAACCGGGGTTCCCCCGTGGAATGGTGCAGGACGCTCTAGCTTTCGCCGGCGGGCAACAACTCGAGTGAAAAAAAAAACAAGAAAACATGGAAATAAAACACACGATAGACAAAACGCAACTTGAACGCGCGCGAGCACACAGCATGCAAATTTAATTGAGGGAAAACATGAAAACTAAAAGGAGTCTCCCGAACTAACTCGGCCCTGCAAATGGCAAGGGACCCAAAAACCCAGGAAGTTGGGAGGGGGGGGGGTTTCAAGTGAGAGTCCTGTGTGTAGCGGTGTAGGCGCCTCGGGTAAGAAGGCTCGAAACTACGGATAGCAATCTTTCTGCAAAGTTTCTTGCTTTGATTTACTTCATCTCTTTTTTCCGTTCCCTTCTTAGCTTCGGGTCGATGCTGCTACTTGACAAGCGCGGCACTTCTTGAGCGGGTTCCCAAACGGGTCCTAGCCATGCGACCGGGTGCTTCTTTGTCGGCTGACGACCGAATGCCTGCGGGAGTAGCGGCAATACATCCGATCTGACCTTTAAGGCTAATCGAAATTGAGCAATTAGCAAGGCAGCTAGGAGTGTAGATAATGGTGACGATTATGCACTGCTTGGTGTTGGAAGGTGGTGAACTTGCAGCTCTAAATCAACGAGCGACATAGATGTATGGGATAAAAGGAAAATATAAAATAACCCTAAACACAACCATCTAAAAGCTCTGCACCAGAGTAGTGGCACCACAGACACGACAGACACTTCCATAAAACTGAGAACATCCCGAGAATGATGCTGGAATTCAATTCCAAAAACTTCCCTCTCGTCATAAATTGGGTCAAACGCGACAGGTCAGGGAAGTTGGGCACTGCCTCTGCACGGTCGATCACGTACGCAAATAATAAAACGCCAGTGTGCTGCAATGGCGCGCGATTGCACTTGTATGTGTGTGTGTGTGTGTGGGGGTGAAGCTACTTAAATATTGATTCACCTGACACACCGAGCTAAAGGTTGGCCATTCGGATGCACCATCGAACCACAAATCTGAACGATCATCACCATCATCATCATCATCGCAGCGATATGGGCTCCAGGAAAAACCACATCGAACATTTCGGAATGACACGTCCGTTTATTGACATTTTCCCGACACACCGGGGCCATGTTCCTTCCGGGTTCCGGGATGCCGGCTGATCAATATATAAGTGCTCCGCAACGAATTCCGGCATCCCGTGAGCAGAATTCCCAAATGGGAGGAAATTCTTTAACGAACAAAAATATTTGCCATCCAATAATTTACCGATTCTTCGTCCTTCGGTTCGGGAAGGTTCGAGCAGCCGCCACTGCAAACTTGGTACCGATTTAATAATCGTTAGAATATTGCTGCCACGGCACTGTGGCCCAAGAGAAATTTGCAAAAAAAAAAGTTAAAGCTTCTGAAGGTACTTTACGTCAAATTATTCACATTCTAGCCTCCATCGACTTGAGCAAAATCGATAATGATTTGCATATCAAGCGCTACGTTCTATGCTCGATATCAATGTTGTCGGGGAACATACGAAAGATAATTTCACCATATGTGAATTATTGTAGAGCAATCTGTGCTTTTTTTTTTGTCTTGGATTCCATCTTCGCTCTTTGCATATCAATTGCGGTCTATTCGTTTCTTGTAAGACCCTCTCCTTCAGAATGCGCATTTATATCATTGCCCCCTAACTATAGCTAAAGCGGCCCTAAACGTGCATCAATCTTTTGCTATTCCACTTTTTTTTTACTTGCGCCCCCTCTCTCTCTCACTCTAAGCACAGCAAAGTTGCATTAAAGTGCACCATATGCATTACTGGAGGTGATATGCAAATGTGACGATGGCAGCAAATGCTAATCGGTTCGGCTTTACTCCCTACCGACACGACATCCCCGAGCGAGCTTTGTCGACAGCGCGCCCAACAACGAGTTCATTCGCTCGCGCACGAACGGCGAGGGAACGACGAACATAACATACTGGCAGCATCAAAAACGCACCCAAAGCCAACATAAAAAGATTAGATTTATCACATTTTCGTGTCGCTTAAAGAGAACTCCATTCGGTTATGGAACCAATTTTCCATATCGCTGTGGGTTTAGTGGAGGGACGCAGGACGCGATGTTTCAGAAGTACGCGAATTATTGCTCAATTGCAAATTGCAACGCCGCTGCATACAAATAGGTTTCCCGGTGCAGAAACCTCGCGAACGCGCGGGCCCGGAACACAAGCCCACGCGCTCGTTTGCGCACTCACCGGTTGAGGAAAAGCGATCGCGCTAGGCGTTTATGCTTATGAATAATTGGCACAACCCACACAGCTAGTACCCGGTGCGGGCAATCAAACACGGCGAGCTGTGTTCACCTCTTCAGAATAGGAATTAAAATAGGCAGCATAGGCTGGGGAAGGACAAAAAAAAGGTCAATTCGAACTGCACTGCAAAACAAACAAACCGTGTTTGTGATGGAAGAAATAAAAAAGGTTTGTCTGGTGCTGTCATCGGCTTCAAGCGAGCGAGAAGTTTGTCTTTCTAGCCGCAGCAGCAGCAACTAACGACGTACTATCGTTGTGACCAGGATAACGAACCTCCGGCTGCACCAAGCTAAATGTCATCGCCATTATCAGGGACAGTGGCTCAAGAGGAGTGTTTCAATCACCGTCACTGCTCTTAGAGTCGAGAATGTTGACGCTATCTTAAGCCACAGGATTTGCTTCAAGTGATTACATTTTAAATGTGCACTTGAGTGTCACGGCAGTCCATTTTAATGAACAAGGAGTGTTAAAGAGTCTCGGTTTAGTGTCAAGACATTATTTTTTTCGTATAATAAAATAATATGCTCCATAAAACCAGCTGCGGTGAAGGACATGCTTAACTTCGGGATATAATTTGATGTCATTACATTATGTGCCTATTATTTTGTTTACCGCAGAATACTTGTCCTTATAAGCCACCAGTTTATAGCTTTTTTTTTTAAATTTACAAGTATTAAATCTTCAAAATAAAAATATTAGCCTTTACGACACGATTCACATTTGTCGCTTGCAGAAGTTCACAGCATCTGCACCGTCCTGATGTTGTGCAATATTTCAATTCCGATTGGTATCATGATAAGTTGAAAGCAATTCAATAAAAGGCCAGTGTAGTTTTTTTTTCTTTTTTCAAACCCACCCACCCTTCTTTGAGATATATTCTCTCACACTGCTGCTCTACTCATGACTCAACCAGATTCTTGAACGTCACACAACCCCATGGCCTCCGCTACACTGTGATGGGTCAACCGCAAGGAAAAGGCTAAACTTAAACTTTATTGCCCCCCATCGAGTGCCGACGAGTGAAGCGGCTTGATAGCCGAGGTAGGTACACTCTCCCTCCACGGTGCCGCCTATTATGGTCATTCCACTGCTCCCTGCTGCCATAACCTATAAATAAGACTTCTAATAACCTCCGGGATCGATGGATAGCGATGGATGCGGAGCGATGTTTTGCAAAAAGTCGCCATGAAGCGGCTTACACCGAGGAAGGTGAAGGAGACCGTATCTATTCCGTTTGCTCGCATTTGAGAGAGAGAGACGTACACGCAAGGGAGCAAAGGAGCTGAAGGGATGTGAAATAAGTCACATCGAATCAATATCAATATCCCTAAGCGATTGGGGCTCGATTGGATACCGGACCCCCAGAGGTTGCTTACGGAGAGCTAGAGGTTGAAGGGTTACCTAGAGCCTCGGTTGAAAACACTTCTGATGCCCTTTTAACCGATTGTGACAGATGACTATGGGGCGGCCCTGGGGACGACAATATGCCACCCAGTATAGGAAAAAAAATGTCAAAAGGAGTTGGCAAATAGAGAGTTTCATTTTAAAAGCATGTGATGATAATGTTTACTGGTGGCGATGAATATTTATTCAATATTGTATATCCTTCAAACGTGGTAAACACATTGATGTTGAGTGAGCTTGGCTCAGATAAATGATTATCAATGAATCTTTTAACGAAACGAATGATTCCAATTCTCTAATCTGGAGTTTTATGCATCCCCTTGAATTTAAGATGTAGGATCCAAAGAACTCCTCACAGAAGCCTTACAGGAATGACTCATTTCAAAAGAATCATTAAACACAACACTCGTATTAACCATCAATAATGATGTCCACATTCGAATTTAAATATTAAATATTCAGGTTAAAGCTCAGCAGAGCAAGAGATCAAAGTCTGCACAATCAAAGAAAAGGATTAATTATAAATTACACAATTAAATAACTCCAACAACTCCTAAATGGTACATCGATTTTAATATTCAAACGATCGTTTCAATATTTTGATTGACACTTCAGACATGTTAATCAAAGCCAAATTAAATGCCCGACCCATAGCCACACGTTAATGTACTTGCCGAGCGTTGCTTTAAAAAGGCCATCACGGTTCATTTGCTTCCCTTTAAAACTGAACCAAGGGTATGCAAATGTGCTTTAATGTTTGGCCGCTTCTATCGACAACATTTCCGCAGCATCATCGGACGGATTTTGTTACGAGATTGTTCGACATTTATCGCGTTCAAACAATGCGAGGGTTTTCATACACATGAAGGGATGAGAGAGAGAGAGAGAAAAAAGAGCTTCCCGAACACCAAAAGCACACTAGACATCGATGGGCTGTGATCAAAAGCACCCCCAGTGGAGTTGCTTCTTCATCCTTCCAATGGCGATTGGTGGGTGGCGTAGCATAAAACATAAAACCTTCGGATGCTTCCAGGCAAATTCGCGGATGGATTCACTTGCGCCCGGACTCCCTTAGTGTGCCGCCAGGGGCACCCAAATTCAGCTTTCTATCGGTAGGCCTTCCCGAAGCCCGAACACAAAACAACCGGACGACGATTATAAAAACGAAAACATTACCGGTACACGCGGGGCGGGAAAGCAAAAACCGTACAATCGTGTGGGTGGCGTAGAGGAAGCCCACTAAAAGGAAGAAAGTGGCCCTGGAAACGGGCGCCCTCGCGTCAAACGAGATCGGCTGGTGGAAAATGACTCATTAACCTCTCGCGCTCCCTATCGCACGTCGTGTTGGGCCCTAACGCTTAAAAAGCTTTAAACAAAAGCCTAAGAATGAGTCGTAGTGAAGGGGATCCACACACACACACTGTCCGAACGACATCAATGGCTTCATTGGACTTTGATGGAACAGTTTTCCAAACGTTTACATGTTCAACTGCACTCTCCCCGACTACCAACCGGAAGGAAAATGAATAAAGCTGGTGGTCGTGGTTGAAAGCATGCGTGATTAATAAAAGTGAGGAAATTCAGCATACGATTTGGCTATATTTGCTCTCGCTCTGCCTTTGGAAACAATCAGTAGGACCTACAGGCATTTATTACTTCTACAGGAAGGTGTCGGATGGATGTGTTGTTCCGAAATCTATCAGTGGTGTGCGCACCATCGGACATCAGACTGCCCCCACAGATAGGAGATGGCTGCCCCACAAAATAGGTTAAAAGCATTTATTATTACCAAAGACCAGAGAGGTGGCCCTACTACTGCCGAAAAATCACTAAGCGAAGGGGAGATGCATACCACCACCACCCATCCGTATCAATCCCCGGGGAGTTTTTGGAATGCTGTGGGAAGTGAGCTTTTTTTGTGCTTTGTTACAAAACAACCAACCGGAGCGCCTTTTAAGATCCAATTAATAGACGAACGTTTATCATCTGCACGAATGCACCGAGGAAGGGGTGCACCCCTCGACCACATCAACATTGGCAGTGAACTTTTTACACACCGCATAGCATATTTACATCCTGGGAAAGTACGCACACGTGTGGAGCAGGCAATACCCCTAGAGGCTCGATAAAGCACGACCACGGGTGGTGCGCTGAATGCGAGCACTCGTGATCGAACACCCGGGCGGTTCGGGAAGGTGAAGCTTTCACTTCTCATGGGGGTGCAAAAATCGTTTGCTCACAGTGGGAATATGATTTCGATCGGGAATTATTGAGGTTTTGAGGCTCTAAAAGCTAAGGGATGTGGCGTGGCTCGATATTGATGGGTTTGAATCATGTAATACCAAAATACCCTGAAGTCACTCTTTTTTAATGATAAATATATCAATTTAGAAAAAGGTTGGATAATAGAATTATAGCGACTTACAGCTGTTGGAGCTCAAGCGTCTATTAATTAGACCAACATTCGGGATAATTGGAAAACACCAATAAAATGTACATCTGGTTTTGAAGTTTATAGGATTATTCTCAGTATTTAATTCGCATTAAATCTCGAGCTGTCATTTTCAAACAGCAATCCAGATATAAATACTCTATATAACAGGAAACTCTAGCAAAATGGTAAACCAAAGAACAAAAACTTAATAATCAACAAAATAGAAAAAAATGCAACATTAAAAGTTTTGCCACAATAAGCTCATTAGCGAGGAAAAAGGTAAGCTAAATGAGAGTGCACTCGGTAAAAAAACATCCTTACCGTTACGCCAAACGATTTTTTCTCTCTCCGTTCCATCATGAAATGTATGCGTTCCTTAGAAAACTGCTGTGCGTATGATTGCCAGCTCTCGTGGAAGCTGCATGCTTTGAAAGTGTATATGCAAAAATCCTAGTGCCTATCAAAATATGCTTACCACCCGTGAAGGATGGAAAAAGAACGTGTGAAAGAAGAAAAAAATAAACAAACCCTCATATTCATACGAAGCAGCATACAAAACCAGCTGAGCAAAAATAATTAAACCCATAAAAGGCGTAAAACCGTTGATTGGACAACGGTGTGCAGCGATCGGTGCGCGCATGCAGATTTGTACATGCATTATCGAAGTGAAGCGTATCGTGCAGAAGTTATGTGACGCCGACCCGACCGCAGATAGACGGCCGACCAGAGATCGATCGATCTTCGCGCGGTCGAACTTCTAGAGAGGAACGAAACATTTGAATACACCTTTTTTGTCCCTTTTTTTCCAACCAGGCAGTGGGTTTTTCTTCAAACCACACACACACACACACCAGGGACACCAGGGAGACAACTTTTCCGACGGAACGATCTGAATAGTGGCCGGCGCACCGAAAAGCGGGTTGCGAAATAGATGAAACCCACCAGCAGATTCGGTGCCGGAGCCTTTGGGTTCCCACCTACATTAGGACGCGAGTGATCTTACACTAACTGCCACCCGAGGGAGCAGGTGAACGAGCCGTCGTTGTCAACCTGCACGGCAAACGTTCCACGTTTGGAGCGAAAGGATGACGTTTAACGTCAACGTTGGTAGTGCCGCTTTGATTTCGTACCGCCACGATTGTACCGCAGACTCACGACGGTGAAGGTGAAGAGCTGCTCTAACCAGCATCAACTTTAACAGTCGGAGTGAAGTTCCACTTAAAAATGGCAAAAATTGGCAAAATATAACGACACCACACGGAGGCAAACTAGTGCTTAAAGCAACTCTCTTCGGACAAGTTTTTGAGGAAATGTAGGGTAAGAAGGTAGTTGTTTTCGAAAACTTCTCCTATTGGAGATCCATTCACAGTTCTCAGGTTCGCGTTAGTTGCACTTGGATGTCGCTGGAGTGGGGTAGAACACTAACGAGCTTCATTTGGTTGAAACCGGTCGCTAATGAGTTCTACCGTTTGCGAACGGTAATTGAATGCACTTTGAATAAACACAGCAAGTTCGGCAAGCGCTCAACATGAATAGGGTGCGTTGCATCTCGCGATATAAACTGGGATCCTTAAACATCATGTCATTCGCACGCCATTATAGCTAGAAGCTGTTGGGAAATCTATAAATCCTTGAGTATCTACCAAAATACCTTGCCAGTTATAGTAACTATATCCCATAACAATAAATCTTGCGTGCTAGATACGTTCACTAATAATTAAACAGCAGAATATGTACCACATCCTCGCTGTATTGTTTCCCTTTCAATTCCTTAGGTTCGGGACGAAAGCATCAGTTCGCTTCCATTATTGAAACCTGAATTTACGGGACCCATTCTACCTCTTTAGTACACTAAAGCAGTGGTCGGCAAACTTCCTGAAGTCAGACATATCAAAACAATTCACAGGGATTGGAGTTCCATAGTGACTATATACTAATATCTGGATTATGTTCTGAATGTTTTGAGAACATTGAGAAGAGTATTCAAAAATGTCGACTATAGTTACAGTTTAAATATTGGAGCACTCGTAATTTTTCAAGGAAATCTAGTTATTCTTGCATATTCTTCTTCTATACAACCTACAGATGGCTATTTATGGCTTTAGTAACTTGAATTTACCCGCAACAGGATAGTCGGTCCAGCGCACAGAGAAACGGCCCGAATGGAATTCGAACGTCGGTCTACCCGTTCGATGACCTGTCCCGCTATCTCATCGGCCACCAAGTTGCTACATTTTGTATATTACCAAGCTCAGTTTTATGTTTCCTGTGACAACCTCAATCTGACATCGCGAGGATCTTAAGATCTGACTATTCTCAACAAGTACCAAACTGGTTAAAATGTAGC
>AXCM01004286.1:0-23477 GCA_000473375.1 Anopheles culicifacies | reverse complement strand
GAACCGGCGTTGTTGGCCAAATCGCAAAAAGAAGCACTAACAGCGCATGAGAAAACGCTCGATTCGGTGTATCCGTTTCGGCCGGTGCTTGAGCAAGCTGATTCGATTGATCCAATCATAACGGAGGATGTATTCGTATTGCTGCAACGAACGAATGGACTACCCAAACCAATGATTCTTGGTGTGACCAGTGAGGAAGCAGCATACAAGATAAATACCTTCCGCCAGTATCTGCATCGATACACGGAAGATAAATGTCGCTTCATTCCCGACCTGCTGAATGTTCCACAAGACGAGCGGCCACAGGTAGCGCAACGCATTTTGGATTTCTACTGCGGTCCGGATGGTGTCTGTTTGGAGCGAGAGTTTGAGCTGAGCCGCATATTTACGGACACACAGTATCTGATTCCCGCGGTGCAAGCTGCCGAACAGCAGCTAACTCACAGGCAAGGGTAAGGTGTTGCCTTGGTTCTTTAGCTTTATTGACCGTATTTACTAAGCTAATGTCTTTTTGTTGTAGAGAAATATTTTTCTATCACTTCAGTGCGGAAACGGAGTTGAACAAGTTTCGACAGCTGTGGAAGGTACCGTCAGAATACCGTGGAGCAAGTCATGCGGATGATGTTTGCTATCTGTTCAGCTCGACTTTCTTCGCTACGGATGCCGTATCAACGGGTTCGGACGCATGGAGATTGCGAAACGCCATGTGCGGTTTGTGGACTAGCTTTGCCAAATCGGGTGTACCCCAGATGGAAGAAACAGATATGGAGTGGACTTCTTTGAAGAAACCAGTAATGGGATCGTTCAATTTATCGGCACTGGACATAGGATGCGAGCTGAAAATGGTACAAAATCACCTGGAAGATCGCGTTTCGTTTTGGAGGGAGATGTTTAAGAAGTACAATAAATAGAAACGTTGTTGAGGATTACCCAAATTAAAATGAGTAAATATTTTACGAAAACCAACGGCTAGTGGCTTTATAGAAATGTGTTTGTCGGATAATGTTATCAGCGTTTCGTCTGATGTTTGGATCTAAGGTCATTATTTTAAGGTTTTTATTGGTTGATCTGATAGTGCGCGTGCCGATCAGTTCGATAAGATACTTTTATCTAACGCGAAACATTTTCACGCTATCAATGTGTATAGATGCGTGTTACTGTTTCAGAAACATGAGAAAATTATAAATATAGGTTAGAAGTTCGTTAGCGACAATTGTTGGATTATTGATTTAAAATAAAAATACCCACAATGTTATCTCGTTAATGATTATGCAACAGCAATGTATGCGGTTCACCTATGTATCGGATACCATCGCAAATTTGTGAAGATGCTTTCCTGGTGCCATCTTCCTCTTCCAGGCGGACATCTTCAAAGCTGTGTGGGGGAGCTTTGTGTTTGCTTTGCTTTAACTAGAAATAGCTACACCACCAATCTTATCTCTTCCCAGTGATAGCAAACCGTTAAACTTTAATCATCTATGTGGCGTGCGTTTTTGGGCGTACGTATGCCGCGGTTCGTTCAGTGCCCAGCAAACCTCCAAACGCAATGGTTATCCGCAAGCTGTACGTTCCGCCGACGGTTGCGCAGAAGAATCCGCTACCACCGGTAGTGGATCCGAACTTTATGCCACCGGCCACCGCTTATCAGGTGAGTTACAGTATTTCAGAGTAAATTTGCAACTCGAGAAACAGAAGCGAATTGCAAGATTATGTAACGAAGCGATCGTTTGCTTTTTTCAGCCTCCTGCTGAAGATCTACCGATCGTTGTCGAGCCGGAAAGTGTGGGCAATGGTGGCCCGCTGGTGTTTGCCGACGATGTTGAGGTTGAGCTAGTGCCGGGGAAAATTGTAGGCCGAAGAAAGACCCTCCCCAATGGGTCACCGTACTTCTCCTACCAGGGGATTCCGTACGCTGAGCCTCCGGTGGGGGAGCTGCGCTTCAAGCCACCGGTTCCGGTGGAAAGATTCACCGAGCAACCGCTACAGTGTGTCGCTGAGCGTGGAATATGTCTTGGTGTTATGGAGCTGCCACCGGGAACGGTCGGTGTTGAAGACTGTCTGTATCTGAACGTGTACACAACGAGTTCACCGAGCGAAACGCTCGGTATGCTGAAACCGGTAATGGTTTGGGTTCACGGTGGTGGCTACTATACGGGCAGCGGCAATTCCGACTACTTCGGACCGGAGTTTTTGCTGCAGCACGGTGTTATCTTGGTGACGATGAACTATCGGCTGGGTCCGCTTGGGTTTCTCGCTCTACCATCGATGGGAATCTATGGTAATCAGGGCCTGAAGGATCAACAGCTAGCATTGCGTTGGGTTCAGGAAAACATTGCCCGGTTCGGTGGTGACCCGTCGAACGTGACACTGTTTGGTGAAAGTGCCGGTAGTGCGTCGGTCAATTGGCACTATCTTTGTCCGAAGTCGCGCCAGTACTTCCACAAAGCCATCTGCCAATCGGGATCGGTCCTATGTCCGTGGGGACTTCAACGTCAGCCCGAGGGCAAAGCGCGCAAGTTGGCCGCTGTGTTGGGCTATTCCGGGGAGGATGATGCCGGTGTCTTGGGTACGTATTTGGAAATGTGTCTTCGGTAAGCAATTAGTGAACGACTTTTATTGATTCCATAGAAACACTGCGGAACGCTTCGGCCGAGGAGTTGGTGTCGAATTCATCGAAAGCCTTTGAAGATACGGAGAAATGCATTTATTTCGTGTCTCCTTTTATACCATCGATCGAAGATGCCAGCTCGAAAGATGCAATAATTCCGCAAAGCGGCGAAGCACTCTTGAAGCAACCGAACGTAACCTCTATTCCGCTCATGCATGGTGTGACCAGTGCGGAAGGATTGGTGTTTTATGGTTTGCTTCAACAGCTGTTCGATGAGGTGGCGGGCAACTTAGCGATGACACTACCGCTGGATCTCGGCATACCGCGCGACTTTACCTCCGCCGTTGTGGAGGAAGTGCGTCAGTTTTACTTCCAGGACAAACCAATCGAACGCGACGAACTACCGCGGCTGCTGGATCTTGTCGCGGATGTTGGATTTAACTTCCCGGTGCTCCTAGCCGCTGAGTTGCATTCCCGATATCAGCAAGAGTACGTATGAATTTTCGAGTGTGTTGCTTCTAACGCTAATGAGATTTCTTCTAGGGCACCATTATACTTCTACCGCTTTTCGTACGAAACTGAGCTGAATCAGCTGCGCAAGCAGTTTAGTGTACCGGAAGGCACACCGGGCGCTGCCCATGCCGATGAGCTGCCGTATCTGTTCAGCGGTAGCGAATTCACCGTCCAGGTGGAACCAGGTTCCGGGCCCGAACGTGCCCGTACCTTGCTGTGCCGTTTGTGGACAAACTTTGCAAAGTTCGGATGTCCCACACCGAACGGTGATGACGTTGGGTTCCAGTGGGAACCACTACCACCAACTGCTTCCGGTGAACCATTTGTACTACGTGCCGTGGATCTTAACGATCAGGTGGCGGTTGTCGAGAATCTGCTGCACGAGAGGATACAGTTCTGGAAATCGCTCGCCGCACGTTTTAATCCCAACTTACTACCATGAGCCGCGTACTGGGCATGATCGGTTAGGTGAGGTTGCTGTTTTTTTTTGCTTTATTTTGTTGGTGGATTACACCGTATCAACGGTTGGTAAAGCTTAGAAATGCATAACTCTTCGCATGTATGTAACACGTGTTGATGGCGCGTGTGCGATCCAAGATAACATGCCGACTGGATTGTTGTACGTTGCGGCACGATATCCGAAATAGCAGACCATTGCAGGTGGCGTAAAAGAGATAAGGGTGGGTTGTTTTATGTTTGTTGCAGCCGGTTACGTTCTTATGTACTTCTTATTCGTCTGCCGTTTAACCTTCGCCAATGGTGGTTAATTGTGAAAGGGTAATTTAATCGATTCACCAGACAGATTTGGCCTGCGTAATCGGTGTTAAAAAGCGGGTTAACCTATGCAATTGATGTACTCACCGGTGGCTTGGCAAACCTGCTTTCGTAATCGCCAAAAGGGGTATTGGTCACATTAGTGTGTCGTTGTTCTTCATGTTCGATTAAACCAAAACGAAATCGCTCAAGCTCTCTCAAGGGCAAAATAATCGTATGCTAATGCAGTTGCATCGCAAACAAATCGTTGCTGCCATCGACACCGCTTACCGTGGTCTTAGAACCCGAGTATTAGTGTTAGTGTATCCGACTGGTTTGTGACACCTGCTTTTTATAAAACGATTCACTCCACGCTCGATCACTGCAGTTCGACGGTTGTGGTGGTTGTTTCGAGTGATCATTTAAACATGGTGATGCGAAATGTTCGCAAGTCATACCCGGCAATGGCAGGCAATAATGGTGCTGGTCGAGTTTCGGGCGATCAAGAGTACGATGTAAGTTCGTGCAAAAAGGGAAAGTTTGATTTGAATTTGAGCGGCATTTGAAGCAACCCGAATGTGTCCGTTACAGCCATCCGTTCGCATCATGGTAAAGGTGATGCAAGGCTCCATTTATGGCACCAAGGATCGTCTACCGAATGGAAAACCGTACTACTGCTTTAAAGGTATTCCGTACGCAAAACCACCAGTGGGAAAGCTACGCTTTGCTTCTCCAGTGCCAATCGAGCGGTATGCAGTTTCCTATCTCGATTGTAGCCGGGAACGTAGCAGCTGTTTGGGTCGCGATGTGATTACGCGTGAGATCAGCGGGTCTGAGGATGGATTGTTTCTGAATGTGTACACACCGGCCCTCGGAAGGGAGTGCAATGCCGAGGAACCGTTGTTACCGGTGATGGTGTTCTTTCACGGTGGTGGTATGACCGGTGGCAATGGCGATAGTAGCCTGTACTTGCCGAACTATCTCGTGCAGGAAGGAACAGTCGTGGCCACAGTCAACTATCGACTCGGTGTGCTTGGGTTTCTCTGTCTACCGCAAGCTGGCATTGAGGGCAATGCTGGTCTAAAGGATCAGGTATGATGCATCGAAACTCCATCCCATCGTGGCATTACGTTGATCTTTTGTTGTGTCATTTATTCTGTTATCAGCGATTAGCTCTTCAGTGGATCAAACAGAATGTGAAAACGTTCGGTGGTGATCCCAACAATGTAACAATCTTTGGTGCAAGCTCCGGTGGCAGCAACGTGCTGATGCATTGCTTTTCCGACCATTCGCGGCAGTATTTCCACAAAGCGATTGCCCAAAGTGCTACCATATTTGCGGATCTAATCTACCAAACGGAACCGGAAGAGCGGGCCCGTTCCTTGGCACGTATATTCGGGTACGAAGGCACATCGGACGAGGGTGTGCTTAATACGCTGCGTGATGTTCCAGCACGGCGACTGTACGAGGCACAGTTCCTGGTGCTTTCTGACCGGGAGCGAGAGTATGTACCGATCTTTCAGTTCCCTTTCACAGCCGTTATCGAGCGCGCCCAGTCGGCCGATCCGGTGATGCTCAAGACACCCATGGAGTATCTGCGCGAAGTGGATCGATTGCCGGTGCCGTTACTATGCGGATACAACGATAGGGAAGGTATGATGGAGCTCGTTGATATGATAGCAAAGCTATCGGTGTACAACAATCAGCCAGAAAAGTTTATCTGTCGATCGTTCGATGTCGACTACTTTAGTCCGGCAGCTCGTGTCCTTGGGGAGGAAATAAAGAGGCATTATTTCGGGGAGATGCCTATTAGTCGGACGAATCTGAACCAGCTAGTGGATTTGTTGACCGATCGATTTGTGGTCGGATACTACGTGCTGTGTAAGTTGTGGAGTGAACACCAAACAAAGACTCCGATGTACTCATACCGCTTCACATACGATGGGACGCTGAACAAAGGCAAAGAGTTGCTCAAGTTCCAACAGTTACCGGGCGCTTGTCATATCGATGAGGTGTACTATCTGTTCAGTTCACCACTGCTGCGCACGGAGATTCCACCGTCCGATCCGGCTTACCGCATACGGCAGCTAATGGTGCGCATGTGGACGAACTTTGCGAAACACGCCGACCCGACGCCATCGTTCGATGAGACGAATGTTCCGTACCGGTGGGAACCGATGCGATCGGTCCCGGGAAGCAGCGGAGAGCCAACGAACTACACCGTACTATCGATAGGGAAGGAGATGGAAATGACCACACTGCCGGAGCTGAATCGAATGTCCAAGTTTCTGGAGGTGACAGAGCGGTACAACGGTACGATCGATAACTTTGTCATACCGCGTATCGAGAGCAGCAACAGTTGAGTGATTAATGGATACTTTAATACCCTATTGAAGGGGAGAGTTATTAACATTGTTAATAAATGTTCTAGCCTTTATAAAACGGGTTTCCTATGATTTCTCAATTTATTTTTGTGTATTTCCTTCTGTTCGGTTAATGAGTGTAGCTAGCCACGTATGGAATTGAAACATTTGCATTAAGTTATTATTTTAACGTTACCTTCAACGTTCATCGTTACTAACGTACCATGGAGCGCAAATTAAACCACGGCTTCATGTACATGAATGGTGGACCTGTTGGATGGTAAATAATTAAGATGTCAGTACCAGAGTGTTCGACGTTGAGAAGCAGGCTGAGAGCTGCCTTTACTTTAACGATGGCAAAGGTTTTAAGAATCGTATTACCTTTTAAGGTATTGGTTTTATAAAAGTCGTTTCATTAGTTTTGCAAGTCTTATTTTCAAGATTTGGAAACGGATGTCAAATAAATGAGTTTAAAGTAATATTTAATTTTGTTTTCTTTTGATTTAATATTTAATAATTTTATTATTGTAATGTTTACCGGCCAAAAGTGACTTAAAATTCCACGAAGCAGGTTACTCAGTTTTTTTCTACGAGGGAGCGATCCGCATGGGATTTTGGTCCCGGTCCCGGACCGTAGTGCGAACTATTCCCATTTAATATATTAGCCCCATTGAATATAATTTAATTCAAGTTTAATAATTTGACCTTTTTGTGGGTAAATTTTTATCAAAAAAGCATGGAACCACAAGGCCTTCCTAAGTTGTAAAGCTAGAAAAGAAAAGAAGAGCTTGTTTTTTAATTTTTGCCTTTGGTAACAACAACCAAATAATTCATTATGAATCTGCTAAGCGAAACTAACCGTTATCCGATGCTTGCGCTTCCAAGTGCAACAGACTAACCGCTTCGTGAGTTAGCATCACTGTTCATACCGGACAGGAATTCGTTTCAAACTCAACTCCGATGCGTTGTAATTTGATGAATCTGTTTTTGGTTCACTTCCGCAACGGATCTAATTACGGATTCAAGAGTAGCCGAGAGGCCGTCTTATCCGGTGTTCAATAATGCACAAAGTTTTGACGAATAATTGATTTGCTTTGCTGCTTCAATGACTTCAGACTTCAGCTCGTTAGGCTGTGGCGATGTGGTTTTGGAGAGAGTTTTGTTTGTTTTGCGTATCATCTTAAAGCAAATCTTTCACGCATGGCTTGGTGCTGGTAACATAGACAGAGAACCCGGTGCGGAAGTTGTCTTAAATTCTTTTTCGCAATCCTGAACAGCAACACCGCCCAAGTATTTGGGCTTGACTGCGTAATTCTAGGAAAAAAATGTCGCTTTCGGTGAAGCATGTGTCTCGCTGCGGTCAATTAGTTGGTTCATAATTTATCTAACCGTCCACCCGTACGCTGTACATTGTACGTCCGGCATCACCAACAAAATATGTACATGCGAGCAAATTTACGAGAGTGTATGTGTGTTTCGTGGAAGTATGATAAATGACCTACAGTTCGGCTAAAACAAGAAAACGAACATCCAAACCCAAAACGGACTGTGAACAATCGCTGCTTTATCGTCCAATATGCTAACAAGTTGTGGTGTCCCTGTGAATCGGTAAAATGAACGTTCATAATGAACCGGTTCACTTTTGCATCGTACGGGCAGCAGAGAGTGAACTGATTTGCTGGCAAGAGAGCTGCAGCATACAAACAGGCAGAGTGTTGCGAAATGATAAATATTTAATAAAATAATCAAAAGTTCGTGAGAGAGTCGTTGTGCCGTTTCGACAGCTGTTGGATGTTCTCACGTGAACGTGAGATTCATATGCGTGAGGTGTGAGAAATGCTTGTGTGCTTTTTGACGACGAGATCATAAATCCTTCACCGATTTGCATCGAAGGTAAGTACTATCTATTTTTATGCTACGGATTATTACAAAGGCGCTATTACAATTACACATTACTACATTGCAAGTAGTAGTGTAGTAAAATGAAGCGGGCAATATTCCGATATCAAGTGAATATTGATGAGATGATTGAAAAAGATGAGGCGCCTCCATTACACTATCTCCACCAGCTGGATGAATAATAGATCATTAATAAAAAAAAAGGATGAATTGTGCAGTCATGATTGATTTTATATTTTCATATCTGCTTTCCCTTTAATAGCCTCTTTAATATGTAAATAACGACAATATATTGTTTTTCCACATAAATAATTGAATGTTATAATTAATTTTGATATGTCTTCTCACAAAAAAAAGATCAATTAAACAAGTTATGCTAAATACATTGTAAATAAAAACTAACATAAGTTTTTTAAATACGGACTGGGAGTTATCTACAAAACTGTATTGCCCGATTTGTTTAGTGCAGATTTTTAAACAGTTATTTTTGAAAACTAAGAAGTGTTCTCTAATTACTAAACATATAGAAGAACGTAAAAGTATCACTATTTACTATCTAAGCATAACGATAAAAAATAGAGTAAATTATGCTAGCAATAAAAATAGCTTTTCTGCCTTATTCCGTCAAAGTGGACAGCATGCTTGTGTGCAAATTCATATCGAACACGGCGAGAAACGAGAGCTCTCACTGCTCACTATGGTTTAATGTTGTTTTTATGTAGCGCTTTAGCGCTTTGCTCCCGATCCCTCGCACCACCGTTAATCCTCCATCATCGTTTCGGGACGAGTTCGATCGTTTCGTTCGTACGCTCGCCTCGTTCGGCCGTTCGTTTGCTCGCGACGGATAAAACACACATTTCGCAGCATCGAACGGTTCAGTTCAGGTTTGGTCGCGCTTCCTATCTGAAGGGTGTTCCGCTTGTCTCTTGTGTGCGCATGAACTCCGCTCCGTTCGTGTAGTGTGTATTTTGCTTTCGCTTAGGGCCAATACCGTCGATAGTCGCTGGTGTGTATGCTGGATCGTGTTTTCGGATGGTTTGGTTTGTTCGGTAAGGGCCGTTGGGAGGGCGGGGAAGGGGGGTGGGACGAAGAGTGAATTTTTGGTACGGGAACTTACACCAGCACGTCCCGTTAGTGTCAGGTTCAATAAAGAAAAAAAAATATGCCAAGCCCCAAACCGGGCTTTTATTCTTGCTGTGGGAATGAATTCAATGCTTCACGCACTGGAGGCTTCAACAGGCGTTTCCGATGTGGTTACAGCAAGGTGGAACGTATGCAAATACGTCTGGGGCTTGTAGACGAGCGGCCATTTGAAGTGATTGTGTACGTGTGCGGTATATCCGTGTGCCAGCATTACAGCCCGTACTTGTTGGAGTGAAACTGTGCAGCTACGTTACGAGTAGCTTGTGCTTGGAAGTGAAAATGAATAAATACGAAGCAACCGTGAGCTGCAGGAAGCCGTATGCCGTTGGTCCGTTTTTCGCTATTACCTAGGGTGGCTCTAGATTGTAGTGTGGACGAAAGTGTGGAAAACTTATCACCCCTATCCTCTTCAGTGTAAGTGCGGAGTGCCGATGAAGGGGAGCAACCGCTGAGAGGTTTCTGGGAAGATCAATTGCTTGCCAACCGGGGCAACAAAGCGAGGATTCTTCGTAGTATGTAGCCGTAGAAGTCAATTAATTAAAAAAAGTACTCTCGTGCCTCTCGTGCCGAGCCCTCTCACACGGGGGCTCCGTCCATCCCATCCAGTTCCAGAAGGTTGGAAAGAAATATTGACAACCAATCGGCAGTTCGAACACCAGTAGGAATCCGCTGCGTGTAAGTGTTGTTTGCCCCCTTTCCTTATATTGATAGTCGTTGTTATTTATTATTTCCCTCCACCATATTCCACCCCTCGACATTTAGTGAGGAACTTCATTTCCCGCCTTTTTTTTGCCTTTTTCTGATCGTGTTCATCACCACTCGAACAACTGCTACTGGCTTCCGATAGCCACCCGATAACACTTATCGATTGCATATAGAGCCGATGGAAAATGTGTACAAAAAAAAGAAGAAAAGTAGAATAGAAAAAAAGGTCACCCCCAAAATACCTTCATTAGTGGAAACGGTGTTCGGATCGAGTACCCTTGAGAAACAGGGGGTTTAAGACGAAGAAGAAGTGGGGACAAGAGTGATGACACCTGCCGATCGTGGGATATGATGAAAATTCACTCAAAGGGCGATGGAACTGGGACACAACAAAAAAGTGAAGGTACAAAAGAATGTATCGAACCCCCACTAGAAGGATGGACAGTGAAGCAGTTTTTAATTAAACTGTATCGCCAAACAATCGATTGGGTTGCTGGAGGATTGCAAGCATTAAATTTAGCTTCAACCGCATTGGGTCGGTGTGGGTCACCGCTGGTGAAGCGTCGATTGGTGCTCTAGAAGTTACGGTAGAAGATACAGAGACTACCGTTTTGTACTACGTTTCCTCTTCTAGGGTTCTTGTGCTAAAAAATAGACAATTAGTTCTTGTCCAATACGCAACGGGAAATGTAAACAGGTTAAGAGAATGTCCATCTACAACTGGAAGGCAAATGCTTTGTTCTGATGAACGATTGTAAGAAACAATGAAGTTCAAACTCTGCCTAGAGCCCGATGCGGTTGGGCGACGTTTACTGCATCTTGCTTGGTACATACACTTGCACTCTTTTTCTTCTCGTGTAATGACCTTTCCCCGGTCAGGATGTGCACCGTGCGGCTAATACAGTGTACGTAGTGTTAATTAATTGCAACCGTCGTCTTTGAGCCGTTGTCGGCGATTTTTGCCGCACAATCGCTCATGCTGAAAGGAATGTTCAGTGTGGCTTTTCCGTGTCTTCACGGCTCTCTGGTCGCTTCCCTGATTTTCCATTGCCGCCAAAGGGTGCAAACAGAAACACAGCGTGCACTATCGCTACCTTCACCGTTCCACTGTTTGGTGCAACAACACGAACAAAAGCCACTCGGTTCGTTGTGTGGTAGCTCGCTTGCAAGGAATCGTTGCTGGAGCGAGTATTGTAGCGGAAGAAAAGGACATTCTTTAATAAAGCCAACAAATGTCTGTGATGGTCTGGCTGTGCGGGATTACTGTGTGTACCCTCCAAGCCATGCCGGGTGAGTTCTTTTGTGCAACGATATTGCGAAACTTTCCATAGAAGGTTTTACCTTTCCGGCTAGACAGATGGAGGGTGCCGCAGCGAGAGAGGAAAATGGGCATTTTGTGTTGTAAAGATAATAATAGGAATAAACAGTTTAAAGGTGAAATTAAAATTATATGTTTTGTGGAGAGAGTTTCCTTTCTCATTTAGGGTCATCTCACCAGCACATAGTTGCCACAGTATATGATGATAAAATTGAAAATGAATAACGAGTGGACAGTAAAAATAAGGTATTTTCTCTTTTGGGAAACATTCCTGTATTTTTAAGGTTTTAATTAGATGTTTTCCCTAGAATAACGTTCTACCGTTAATGATAAATGAAGAATGGAAGATTATTGAATAACATTCGAAGGTAATGTAGAAAGTTTAAATGTGTTGATGAAAGAATTTTTCATGTGGGAAGTACAGTTAGCATCGATTTATGATTTTCCATACTAAATGTAAGAAATTAATTAGTTTGCTACTTGAATTAAGTTCCTCATTTTTTCGAGGCTTTGATGGAAATGACTGTAGATAGTTTAAAATAAATAATTAATTTAATAATAATAATTAATAAAAATATTTTTTAAATCAAAATTAAGAGCATGCGCTATACTTAGATACACCTGGGTTTTATTATGTTTTCTTCTACTTTTTTGGTTTAACGATCTATTTCACGAGACTTACTGATGCCACATAGTTTTATAGTCAGTCCACAATACGGAGAAACGGTCCAGATGGGAATCGATTACTGCTATTGCTTCGGGTACTGCTCCGTCCAATTAATTGCTTCTACATTTTGCTTTGCATTTCTTGTTTAATTATCTCTGTATGAGTTTTCTGTGCAAGTATTGATTCTACACCAGTCGATACCTAATATTCGTATCGACTGTAGTTTAAAAATGTAGTTATTATAATTACTTTTTACACAATTCGTTGCAATAGAAATATAAATTCAATAAGGACATTTTTTAAATCTTTTTTAGGACAATATCTTTTAAATACTTTTTGTCTTTTTTTAAATTTCGTTCTAATCAATGCTAGTATCCTTTGTTTCCATCTTGTTTCATTGTTTTCACGGCAAAAAGTCAGAACATACCTAAATGGTCTATAGCGTAACATAATTGTAGGTTGTTCTGTTCATTGCAAACCTTTACTCTAAGTTATTTGTTTTCGAATTATGTTGTACACTTTACAGTAATAGCTTATGAGCAGCATTTTTTGGGTAAATATTATTTTTTTCCTCGGTTCCACTGTCCTATCAAAGCTGATAACAGTCTAGTTTAAGTATTTCACTTGTAAATCTTAAGAAGGCAGTATCCATTTTGTACCTTTAATTATTGAATATCTTAAATATCCATACTTTCTGCTTGAAAATAGGAATCTTTAAGAGGAAAATGTTGAATTTACTTCCACAAGGATGAAATAATTAAATAACATGCCAGTAAATAAATCACCAGTCTGTTAAAAAGAATCATGGAAGCTTGTATTTCCTTGAAAGTCACAAATGGAAAATTGTTTGCACGCCTAACAGCTTAAAGCTGAACCAAAGAAGACCCAACCGAGCTACCTTCATGTTGTCATGGCAACGAGAGTAAAAATTGATAATCAGATGTTTTGTAAATAAGACGTCTGTAGAGGAAACACCAGCAAGTATGGTGGTAATCTGGTACGATATTTACTCTTACGCTTGCGTCTCGCACCGTCTTCAACCTCCAACCGTTAAATGATCGGTTTATACTGTGTATCGTACAGTTCCTATTCCGGTCCCATTTTCTCATAGTCATTGTAGGAAGTACGACGGATAACCAGTCCAAGATCGAAGTGACTCCATCGTGCAACGATGCCTTTATTTAACAAAATTTCTTCCCCTTCCCTAAAACGGTGTATGGTTTGGAAGGAAAGTCTCGATGACTTTGGCCCATAAATTGTGGTACACAATCACACCTGCATGAGACGTTCCGCGCGTTCGTGTATACGCGTACGGTGCTCTATTAATAAACACGCATGCAGGCAATCGTTTTGCGGTGACTGGATGCAATCAACAGCATTAAGATATTAACCACGCAGCATGGGACTACCCGGTCGCTAGCTCGCTGGCAGTAGCGCTAGTGCCGCCTTACCCTCCAAATGAATCATAAAATCAAGATTGCGCCCATTATTGCAACACTTGAAGAAAGCGTAGCGCAGCGTAATTAAAATTAAAAGTATTTTAAACCTTCGACCGGTACCGGTAGGCGCGCGCTGCAATTCAAAAGTATGCCTTTGGAATGGCAAATGGAAAGAAAAGAAAACCAAAGTAGTAGGAAAGAATCGTATGAACGATAGCACGGTAGACATGTATCTGTTTACCGATATCGTATCCGATAAGAGTATCGAAATAATCAATCCTTTACCCTTTGAAGTTTTGCTTTATACTGTTTTCTACAATTTACTGTAATTATAAAGCATTTTATGATTTTATTCTTTAAGATTCAATTTATATATTTTCTAAAGGCAACATTTTTTTTGTGTTTTCTGTATGATTGCTAGGCCGTATTAGACCTGATGTACCGCGAATAGTACGAATGGACTGACTATCCGTCTTTGCTATGGGGAAATTTGGTCTCGGCGGGTTTTTGGTCCACCAAAAGAGCACTCCTGCAAAGAGCACATGTGAGTGCCCGGCTGCGTAATGCATCCGGTGAAAAGTTTTAAGCATCAGATGCTATTTCCAGAAAGGAAATCAAAAAGTTTTAAGTAACACTCAAGTAATCCCCCATAAAATGTCCTGTTGATAATGGTCATGCCTAAATTGCAACTACACTGGAACGCAGAATATGTGTGCTCATCGGGAGAATTTACTACCGAACATAGAGAACATGTACATCTTTCTTGGGTTCGGTAATATTATTGAATACATTGAGGGGTGAGTTTGTGCTTAGCTGAACGGTTTAATTTTGTCATTAAAACTTTTTTTTTTATCAGATAGTCGGTATGGGATGTTTTAGATCTGCACGAATAATTCATCAAAAGAAATGACTTCTGAATAACTTGACCCACACTGTACTTTACGTCTCAGTTACTGTCTCTTTTTTAACATCTCCAAAGTCACTATCTTTAACCATTTACTACATAAGTTCACGCGCTACTAAACAAAAACAAACTATCTACAACATTTTATCCATTACAGCATAACTCAAACAGCCCGTTGGAGGTTAATGATTTGTCTGAGCAAAACTTTCCCGTACCGTACAACCTTTCGGAAATTTCGATGCATTTACCCTACAAGGGAAAGCCGTTGAACTGACCAGAATTACTCCTAACACTTTGTGTCTCGAGCTCAGTGCAGCGATAAACGCAGGCATACAAGCGCTCATAAACTCATAAACGGAATTGGATTCCATTTCAAACACAATAAACTAGTAAGCTTACAATGGCTTAGTATTTTTCGGACGTTGCCACTTGATCTTTCGATCCCGGCTGACATGATGCGTAACGCGAAAGAGAAAGTGTAATCGTGTGACCAGCTGTTTGGCAGCGATCCCACTGGTACCGGGTGGTTTTTATGGAATGTTTCGATCTTATGTATTTATGTTGGCGTACGCCTTTTGGCTTTGTAGTGTTTGTTGTACCATGCATTTGCTTGTTTGTGTATTGTTGGAAAGAAAAAAGGAAACTTGTATCGATGTGCGAGTAGTAGCACCATGAAACATCCCTTCATAAGTTCGTTACATGTTTTCCGTACTCGTACGATGCTTTATTTACTCGTGTAGTGAGCCTTCCATCATCATCGTCATCATCGTCATCACCATAATCATTTTTATCATGCGCACAGTAGGAGGAACCGATGGACTTGATACAAAAACAAGATAATCCTTCACTCGATGCTTGCATTCACGAAAAACAGGGATTCCTTTAGGGGTGGGCGTTTTAGTGTATTTGGCGCTTGTTTTTTTTTTTTCAAAGCATCCAGCACATGCACAAGATTTGTGGTGGATGGTACGAAAATATGAAACCCTCGGACATTTTGATCCTGCAGGTTACGCTGGTGATACCACCGCATGTATCGTGTCCCTACCGAACGCACCGAGCAGTGAAACGATCCGCTACCAGAACGGTAACAGGCCACCGTTGTTGCACCGTCAGTTCAATTTTATTATGGTAATAAAAATGTATTTTCGCACATTTACCGCTCCCGGTGCGAGCGATTGTTTCTCCCTCGTTGATGTCTCCCTACCGCCACCATCTTCATGAGGGTTTGTGTGAATTGTGCTGACGAAGCGTTTCATATGCGCGGGACAACGGGCCTGGGGGAAGTGAATCTGAGTGTACAGTGGTTAAATGATGCTTTTCATAACGATCGAGAGGCGAAATCGGGTCGTTTGTCTGATTTCATCACAGTGGACGGGTGACGGGCATAATAGCATGGCGCACGTTATGCGATGTGCTGTTAGATGCACCCGAAATAAATCCATCCTATTCGTTGTTTGTGCAAGCAGCTTCTACGTATGGGAACGCAAACATACGCACACAGTATGCTGCTAATGTAACGTGAGTTTATGTTACAAGCAATAAAATAATATTAACCTATTATGAGGAGAAACAGTTTGCGATCGTTGCAAAGAATAGAAGATCGTAGGAAATTAAATGAGAGAATAAAAAATATTCTAGGATTTAAATTTAAATAACTGAAATGTTCATGTTAATTGCTTATTTTTTATTCATAAACGGCCGGGAGCTAAATACCTCTTTCAATTTAGTACTGAAATAATAATTTCAAATAATCATTTTGAAGTATAGCAATGAATGATTACAAAATAAGTATAGAATTATAAAACAATTTCTCAAAGTTTTAAATTTTCGCTTAGTTCTTAAATCAAAATAATCCCATGACTGTTTTTGTAGATCACTGTAACTTTACAATGCTAAATCTTTCTCATCAGACGTAAAATATGGTTCTGCATCTGGGTCGTGATGCATTTTTCTACGCAATCCCGCTTGAATACGACTTGGTGGTTGAGGCCAGATAGGAGGGGACAGATAAACGGGGAGCACTGTGTAACGAGATGTCGAAGAGCAAAGCAAGCAACCCGATGTGCCGATCGTTCGACAACATAACAGTGCCATTAAGTAGTTGTGCCTGCTGTCAATAGAATAAATTTTACATTTAACCCACTTTTGCAACTTCATCCGGGAAGGTTGTCCATTTCGCAGGGAAGGTACGTCGTACAAGGGCTGCCGGAGGGGGTTGGTAGGTGGAAAGAAAACATAGTGCCACCATCAGACAGTATTTACACAACCGATAGCACGATGTGAATCGAATCGTACGCCCGGGATGGATTTTCTCAACGTGCCTCTGTACGGTGCATGGTGCATTTAGAGGGTTTGACCGTTGTTAGGGAAAGTGGAGGTGTGGAGGGGAACGGGGCGGTAAATGCGCAACATCATCATCATCGTACCGATGCGTTTCGATCACTCCGTGGGTAAGTGGCCCCAAATGTGGGCTTCGCCTGACGGTATCATACAAAAAGGGCATGAGGGTTTAAGGGCCGATTTTTCACTTCACAATTTTTCTCGCTCCTCCGAATTGAGAAGGATTTCTTCCATCCTGTATCGGAACGTACGGCTTCCGAACCGTTTGCTTATTGCGGTATTGATGTTATGTGTGTATTTTTTCTTCTTTGTTTACACACACATAGAGATAAGCAGCCGTGTGTTGCCATCCGCATGTACGATCGAACCCCACAAACAGTGGGAGCGAACAGTTGTGAGAAATTATTGGAGCGCTAAATTGTGCCACTAAACCGTGCCGTATTTTGTATGCCACGCCGTGCTACACTACCGTCGCAAGCAGCGTGGTGCACTTTTCTATTGGAACCAATGGGAGTAAACCAATGCTTATCATAGAGGCGAGTGTTCAGGAGAATGGCAAAGAAGTACCGAAAAGAAACCAACAACTTTATTTTCAATCGCTCATCGTTTGTGTTAGAAATATAAAGTAGACAAGAACAAACGGAAACAAAACTGGGGTGGAAAAAGTGGAAGAGGCTTTTAAAAAACTGCTCCTAAGGAAAAGTTTTCTTCTATTGACGATTAGGGAGGCTGATGGCCGGAAGAAAACGTTCAGCGTAGAAAGCAAATACTCAAAGAGATGAGCGTATCATAGCGAGGATGATAAGTTTTTATTGGTAGCTCTAATTGAGTGGAAAGTTTCCCGTTTTGTGTGCCGGCCAAAGGGCAGTTTGCTTTGTGCCGTTCTGATGCTATTCCTCGGGCAATGTGTAAAGCAGATGCCAACGCAAGAAGCGAGATACGGTTACGGGTGTGCTGTGATACTTAGTGCAATAAATGCACCACTCTATTGTGTTGGCGTACTAATGGGTTATGAATTTGATACTGCAAACTGCATTCCGTCGTCTTGTTCGGAAGCAGCATGCGGTGGGGGGGACGAAAACGATAAATTTTTCGCTTGCATTACAGACTTGGTGTGAAGGTCACGGAAATACTGCAGAGCTGGTGCTTTAAAATTTAGTTTCAATTCTACTGCGGTCGATAGAAACCAGGCGTCTCCATTATGTGGCTGCTTGAGATGGAGACGCCCAGTAGTTTGTAGCAAGTATAAATATTTAATATATTTTAGCAGTACAGCAATCATTTTAGAAATATAGTAAAAAAACGTATCTCAAACATAATTTCTTACATCGCTGCACACATTTGAACATCATCAAATGAGAGTAACTGTACCGAAATTAACTTCGGTACAGCTCCAAGCGGTTCAGCTGGTTACTCACGAAGGCTGCACCCGAGGATGCTTAAGATGAATGAGATACCTGAGCACCGTGTGTGCGTGGATTCCGTCCACACCAGTAGCACTGCTGAGCTGACAGAGGAAAATTTATGAAGAGCAACGGTAGTAAGACCAACCAATGGGCGATGGCTAGAGCGACCATTAAATCCATAACCCGGCATGAAGTTTAATGCGATAGCGTGAGTGTACTCGCCGGCTGCAAGTAGCTCTACTCATCATGTGAAAGTGTAGCTACCAGCTGGTCGTAAAGCGAAGTGAAGGGTCGACACAGAAATAGGTTTTGATGGGAAACACTCTAGCGCGGTGTAGTTATCTTACCAGGAAAACTTAAGACGGTTATAATGTCAAACGAGATCTTTTACGACAGGTAGCGAGAGCTTTCATCAAGCATGTTTCACGTTCACTTCCTTTGCAGTGTGCTGCGTAAACGCGAGAACACGTAATACTTTTGTGCGAAAGTTTAAATTAACATTGGACAGTAGATAACGAATTAAACCCCTAAATAAATGAATTAAAATGGGAGGTGCATTTAAATGTTAAAGAATTAAATTACAACACCGAGTAACATCGAGCGTTGTTCCGAGTGTCAGAAACCACCTAACCAATTTTCCTCACTATAAATCAAACCTTTCCCTTACCACCATCTACTAACCAGTCCCACTTATGATGTTATGACAGTCCCTGGGCCTGATTTTACTAATGCAAGCAAAATTTATCACCCCCAGTCACCGACCCAATACGGCAGTTCGGCTGATTGGGGTTAACTTTCATGGACCCCAAAAATCACTTCCTTCACGCGGGGAACTCAGTTCAGGATCATAAATCGTTTAATTTAACGACAGCTTACGGAAAGTTTTACCGCTTTCGGAAGGAAACCAATGCAATGATTTAAGTTAAAACCAAAGCCAACCGTCATATAAGTAAAAGTCGATGTCGTTCGACAGTGAGTTGGGACAATGTGGTAAAGGATTACCGATGACATTGATGACTTTCATTGTACGCCAGGGTTGTAGAGCGAAAGTGTTGTGTGATATCAATCATAGCCGAAGTATAGGATGCTTTCGTATGTTGTGACGATCTTCGGGCATGAATTGAAGCGTGAATCAGCGTCTTGCTGTGCTTTGTGGCGCCCCATACATGACGCGGCATGTTTGACATTTTGAGGATGGCAAAAAAACACGCACCATCTCATCAACACTATTTCCTGTGGCATGTGGCAAGACGTTGAATGGTGATTGGCAGATGGTATGGTTTTCGATTTGCTACGCACGCAAGATACATCTTCTGCCCGGCTTAGCTTTGATTAGATATTCAGCGAATATTTGCCCTATGTTTCACGCCGTTACGATGTGTGTATTTTTTTCCTCCCCAAAGAGAGAAACGATCGCTTACTTCCGCCAGTGATCAGATGCTAACCGCGCTGAAACAACTAAAGTTCATTAGGAAGATTCTCTTCTAAAAATATTCCGAAGAAAGCTTTCCTCCAGCAGCCAATCGAGCACCTTAGTGTGATGAAAGGTAAAGCGGAGAATTGAAATCGATTGGCACCGATGCTTCCAGTCACATTCAGAAAACCCCCGACGGTATCGTTTGGGATGTTTGTTGGGAGTGTATATGATTATGCTATCGACTGGGACTGGGTGGCACGGGAAATGATGAGACATCAAAAATTCATCGCAAATATTAAAACAACGCAACACTCGTGAAAACAGCAAGCAACATCAAGAGCCTTTGCAGGCCAACCGTGAATGCCGTGAACCTTGCAAAGCGAGCAGCCTCTTGATTGTGAACGGCATGCATGATGGTTTCATTTTCTCACACAAGCACACACACGCACGCAATCGCTTCCCGCTGAAGTCACAGCATTCGAAGTACCGGTTCCGCACAATATTGTGTATTGTGATTGTAGTAAATTGTGATTTTCCTTTGCTGCGTTGAAGCTTTTCTGCTTTGTGTTTCTTGCTGCTGGTTTTGCGTCTTCTTGCCAGCATCTTTCATGTACGCAATCACATCCATCGTGTATATTTCGCTTTTGTTGACAGCGAATTTAGCTCGAAGATGGAAATACCGTGACGGTGGTGCTTGAGATTCGGAAGAAATTATGAATTTTTATGTAGCGTGTCCTTTCCGCTATTGTGGCGTTGGCTTGTTGAAAAGCGAAGGCGGCACTATGACGAGATGAAGCAGATACGCAATTTGTCACGATTGCCGCAGTGAGGGTCTTGGAGCGTAAGTTGATTGGATGTGTACATACAAAAGTTATTGGTTTGATTAAAATAAACGAAAGCCAATATTTATTATTTTGTACAACTTTTCGTTCAAGACCTCAGATTTCTTAACATTCCTGTTGAAGTATTGTTGACAAAAATGTCAACGATAGATCGACTCAACAGCGGACATTATTTAATCGCATAAAGAAAAGCCTATATTGCTTCTTAGTTCCGCTCAATTTGCGAAAAGTCCTTCCTTCCCTGTAGCGGTCTGCATTGTGGGGTCTACATTTCAGTGTTGTCCAATAGACAGACCGAGCTGAAATACAACAACAGACAAATCAATTTCCGGTTATGCTCCGAAACCCGGACCGAGTGGTTCATATAAATGGACACACACACCTACCCTCGTTCTTCTCTCGTTCGTTACGGTGCTCTCAAGAGACGGGCGTCCAGTTTTAAACGACACACAGTATAAACGGCTCGAAACCACTTGTGGGCAGGAAGGATATTCATTATTAATATGTACGAACGGACGCGAACTTGAAGGGGAATCGCATGAAAAACGCACACTGAAGTGTGTGGTTTGAATATTGATTTTCCATTTCAACGGAACGTATGCGTGTGTGCGTGTATATGGGTAAAGCTTTGCTAAAGGGTAGCATTTTTATATCCATCGTGTTAATCCCCGTTCTAGAAACACGCCAGAGGAGTTGAATTTTTCGTCAATAGCAGCAGTATCACAAGAAGAACAGGTTCTGTCAACGATAACCGATTCGAGCGAGATAGGACTAAGGCTTGCCACTGCAGGGACTTAGGGATCTGCTCGTCGTTAGGGAATGTGATTGAGAAGGTCCTGGTTGTTGATAATTTTTATTGTGTCATTAGAGCGTTTTAGTGTTGATATTTATAACATGATAATACTTTTAACTTAAAGGACTTTAAGGGCGAGGTAGTCCGGTGCCATTCGCATAACATGACTAGAGAGAGCTTTGCGAGCCTAATTCGTTGTATGAAGGTGAGATAAAGTAAAAAGTTCGAAAAACTCATCATCATTGCAGTTTCTCCATTGTTTTTCCACTCATGCGGGGCCAAAAATCGTTCGACCTTTTCTTCTCAAACGCGACCACAAGGGTGTTGTCCGCAATAGACAGAGTTGATGTCTTAGAGTCGAATGTGAGTATGGGAATGTATAAGTTTTCTGTCGCTTTAGTTTTAAAAGTCAAATGTAGTTGTTCGATCAAAGAAGTTTTTAGTACAATGTCTTCCAATCTTTCTTTAGTGCCAGTCTTCAAACGACACGACCAAGGTTCGAATCTCTTTCGGTCCGTTGTGGGTTTCGCTGTACTTTCTCTCCTGTTTGGGTGAATTAAAGTTCCGGAAGCAAGTAATGGCAAGCCAAGACCTCTCCACGTTGTAGAATCATAGATCATGACCAAAATAGATGAAATATTGGAAGAGGACACCATGAAGTCAAACAGGTCATGAACAACATTTGTTAACAGGTTGCTGATGTTGCCACGATCATTTTTTTGAAATTATTTTGAAAAAGATAGTCATCACCTGCAAAACATTTTCTTTAAGAGCTGCTATCAGTGGTTGAGTTTCAGTTTTGGAAACTTCAGATCTAACGTTTGTTCTGAAAATTCTGATCAGAAGTTCAAATTTTCCTAGATCTTGTGATGAAGATCACATGGTGAAAATTAGACGTTGGCTTGAGATGCCCTCTCTCTATAAACATCTATCTTGTGTGAACAGGACGAGTCGCTCTAGGAATATTAATGAGCATAACTCCTAAGAGCTGCTGCCTTGCCAACTTCTTCAAGATCAGCAGCATGGTGAAGATCTCATCAGTGATTTATTTTTGGAAACCTCTCCGATAGTTTCCAAACTATCTCTTCTATCGATGGGACACGTTGTTTATGCAGTTTTAAGTAGAATATCTTGTAGATATTTTCAGGTTTACGCTCTTCTTGTACACAGAGTAGATGATGTCATGATTCGAAACATAAGGAATTGATAAACTACCGATAATTACAATTTCTTGTACTGTACCTTCATTTAGATACCTTTGGATGACACGATAAAGTAATCTTAAACTATTAAATGTTGGCACGTTACATGTACATCAATAGAACCAATTACATGCTGCTCATGTGGGTTATCACACAACTAAAATTAGAATTTGCCGGAAAAATAAAATATAACCACGAATACTCTAGAGTTTCTCGTACCTTCCACCCAGAGGACAACTAGCAAAAGCGCAAACTATTGACATTTTGTGGGGAGCAACATTTCCGCTTACATAATGTTTAGGGGCGATCCATCAATTACGTAACGCTCATAGGGGTGGCAGGGGGTTCGCTCAAGCGTTACGTTTTGTTACACAGGGGAGGGGGGGAGTTATACTTTTGTTACGTAACGGGAAAAAATATTCTAGGTTTTTTCTGTTGTTATTTCGTTATTTCAGTGGCTGAACAAGCCGCCGTGCAGGTCCTATGCGGAATTGGCTAAATGAGGGCCTAAATTAGGGCTATTTTGAAAAATATTGTGGCAACTGGATGTGGTGGGGTGTGAATAGCCAGGCCTTTTTTTGAAGGGGATCAAAATACCGAGTTGATAAAGTATTCCTTGTACCAAACAAACACCCTTTTAAATCGTTATCTTTTATCAGCAAAAAAAAGGCTGATTTTCATGCATAATCACTTATCACCAAAGTTGTATAACCTATTACAAGCATGTTGTAATGAAATTTGTAAATGAACTTAAATAACCAATAGTTCATGTGACGATTCTCGGAATCAATTTGTAGGCTAGAACTTAATATATAAGCCTTCCAATCCGAATGTGTAACATACACGGGTAGGCGGTCGTAAAAATACGGAGCTTTTTTATTTCACTAGTAAAAAATTAATTGAACGAGAAATTTTAAAATTCTTCCATAAATGGCATTAGCTATACTACAAGAAGACGCTGTAATTCTTAAAAAAAAGTGGTCTTATTGACCTGTTAGGCACTGTATGGGGGGGGGGTCAGTCGGTTATACGTTACGTAATTTGTAGGGGGGGAGGTTAACCAAACGTTACGTTTTGTTACACTGGGGGGGGAGGGGGTCTAAAAATCGCAATTTTAGCGTTACATAATTGATGGATAGCCCCTTAGTTGGTTCGGTTTTGTTCG
>KI423689.1:0-20342 GCA_000473375.1 Anopheles culicifacies | reverse complement strand
TTCGCTCTGTGCACATGAAGGCTCGGTCACATATACGATACGGAGCCAGTAGTCGGTTACAGTTCCTTCACATTTCTGAAGTATTCCGTCTTACTGATCTTCGCTTATTGTGAACAACAGACGATAGTATTTGCATCTCTATCCATCCGTAACTAATATTCTGCTGGCCACCGTAATTAAAATAAGAGAAGAATAGCATCCAATCATCCTCATTAGATATTCAGGCTCAAATTCCTCTCAGGGATCATTGAACTTTGATGAGCTCTAGTAACTGGAGATCAAGGATGAAACATCAGTTCGTGAAGCCAATAACAGATTTCAACATTATCAACCGACAAAGCTTATTCGCATCAGGATGGAGGCTTTACATCCATGGACAGCGAAACGCCCTTGAATGGCGTGATCCTTGGTGGGTCCCCCTACTCCACTCATAGGTTTATCCGCCAAAGGTTGGTCGATATTGAAACTCGGGAATGCATTAGTGTTGGGAAAATATGAACGAACCTGGTGGAGCGGTTCCGCTCCAAAGTTGGAGTGAACGACACCAGGTTCAACAAATTTCGCTCCTGAGTTCCATTCCTAAGTTCTTTGGAACGGTCGCTCCTACGAACGTCGCTCCAAAAATTGTTCTTACGAACGACGCTCCAAAAATCGCTCTTAAGTTCCTATAAACGATCGCTTAAAAGATCTCTCCTCTCTGCCACACCGTGAGCATGGTAGTGTCAATCGCGTGCGCATTTTCTCTCTCGGCAAACGAACACGGACGTTCTTTCTTTGCTTCCAAAATCCTGCCCGTCCAAAATCCACGAAGGTGTGCGCGTGCAGTGTATACTATATGGGAGCCTTTGTTGGAGCTAAAAATTTTTAGGAAGTGTTCTTGCCTGCGCAACTGGCTTGGTTTAAATTTGTTTTGAAAAGATGTTTCATGCAGGGGCATGACAGAGTAGGAAGTACTACAAGCGTCGGCATCGAAGCTCTAGGAATTTCTTTTCAAAGTATTTTGTATGCATCGCATAAAGATGGTTTTTATAAGATTATCTAGCAGGTTAAAGAACCTGTTGGAACGGTTCCGCTCCTTTCAAGGAGTGAACGAGAAAAAATCGCTCCTTTTTTCGGAACTTTTCCCATCACTAGAATGCATCGGTCAACGGTCATTGTACATATCGCTGACTCCACGATGCTTACCATGAGTAGCGATCGTTATTTCAAACACACACAAAAATCGTGATACATCTTACAATGATATGATAGTGCACTAAGAAAGAAATAATCTAAACATTTATAAACAGACGTTCACATGCTTTACAAAACCTTATAACGATTCATTTTAAAATGTTAAATCTCCTTTATTGAAAATAATTTGTTTGATAATCTGTGGTTCATAACAACAATAATTCAATTATAACAAGATTGTATCATTTAATAAGACATTAATAGTTTGTGTGTCGGATAAGGACGACTCGATTAAGTATTCGATGTAATGATAACGAAATATGTTGCCTTACTGATATCTAACATACTACCAACGAGGTTTAATCAGTTCTTGACAAATAGGAAGAAATGTAACAAAATCTCAAATTCAACGTTGGCGTAACAGGTTTTTGTGAGATTCGCCGATAAGTCTTTAACGTTTTGATTAGGCAGTACATAATGAGATTGTTTAGAGTATCGGTATTCACCAATAACAATATCGAATACGGTAAATAAAAAGGATAAAAGTAACTATCTACGCCCTGCACCCTTAAGTCCTATAACTTACTTTTCCACGCAGATCCAATGCCTAAGGGTTACAATATTTCCAGTAGCTTGCACTTTCCGAAGTGGGGTTATACAGAATTTCGAAGCTCCGTTTGAAAAGTTCCTGACACGAGCAAGTCTCCTTACCGGGATATTCATGTCCGATATCGTTCAAGTAGCGACGCAACTTCGGTAACAGTTCCGCCGCCCGCTTTACGCTGTGGAGCACCAGCTCCTCATGTATGGCGCTGATGTCTATCATACCGTGACGGGTAGTATCGATGCTAGGAAGATCGTGATACAGAGGATAATCATTGATGCACGCTTCACATTTACAGACGAATTTGTATTGCTTTGCCAAATCCAACTTTCTTTCCTTGCGCGTCATCAAGCTGTGATGCATGCTGAAACAATAGGAAAAGTTAATGTAATAACAAGATCAGTGTTTTGTACCGCATTCAATTCTCACCCATAGTTATCGTAAAGCTGGCCACCTTTGGGAATAGGACGGCTCACAATAACGGCGCATCTGTCATCGAACAAACTGACGCGTGTCACGTTCGGTGCGCAGGAATGGTTCAACATGCTTAGCAACGGAAAGCATGCTGAAGCATGGTTTTCTATCTCGTACAATTTCTCAGTCGGCTGGTACTCCATATAATGCATTGAATGCATATTTACGGCCGAAGTTTGCAGATGGCGAAGAATTAAGTTGTCCAGCAGCTCCGATAGGTTTACATCTAATCCACAAATGTTGCCCAGATCGGTGCGTTCGAGCAATAGTTTACGAATGATTGTTGTGAAAAATACTCGCATCATGCGATCTTTCGAACCTCGAAGATTAGTGTTTGTTTCCAGCACGTGTACCGTATCGTAAATGTCTCTCATTGTTGCTGTTGTCCAATCCATGGCAAATGCATTAACCTTCTTTTCGTTCAGGTCACTAAGATGTTCCATCATTGCGTGCAAATTGTAGTCATAAGAATGGATCGCTGTGGTCACGACACGCAACGACAAAACAGGAAGCTTCGTAAAAATGCGCCACATGTCGCGTATAATCGGACATTCTATGCGATGGTATTGTTTATGTGCCTTGTCCATACATTCCACCGTACAGTACATGGCCACGGTACAGCTTTCGCAAGGTATGAGCGTGAATATGCTTTCCTTAAAGCAATAATCACACCGAATGCATCGATACACATCACGTAGTAAGCGACAAAACGGCCGTTCTATTATTACCACATCGCCAGCGTTTAAGTCTTGATTAGTTACCACGTACCGACCAAAGTTTTTACTTTCACATAGGTTCAAACACTCTGCAACCTGCGGTACCGTTTCATGAGCACTGTAGCTTAATTTCAGTTCACCGCCATAATCTGTGGAATCGTCACTGTCATTCACGCCTTTACTATTGTTTACTTGTAAAGCTTTTTTGGCATCTTCTTCTCGTTTTATCAGTTTACTCATCAACCGGTCCGGGTAGTTAGATTCACGAGCCAAACGTATATTCTCCAAGCATTCTTCGTACCGATGAAGTTCGTAGCAGATCATCGATCGATTCGCATACGCTATGGCCCTTTCCTCTGATCCTTTTTCCGAGAAAGCGATACTTTCATTATAGCACTTAATCGCTTCGATATACCTTTTTACTTTGGGATGAAAGAATTGGTTGCCTCTTGTACGTATGTTGCTTGCCTTGGCGTTGTCCTTTACATCGGGGCAGAGTTTCAACCGGTCGTGGAAAGGACTGTCTTTCACAAACAAATCTAGCTTATCATATATGTTTTCAACTACATCCTCGTCCGGCATTTCCTTCTGCCATATCTCTTCGAACAGTTCCCAGGCACCGAATTTTTCCTCGAGCGAGTCGCACATGACGAACGAGCTGAATTTATGCTGCAACAGATAAGACGGAGTATGAAGAGGGCATACTATGGTTGAATACCTATGAATGTTTACCTCTTGTGCAGAATATCGAGATTTTCGAGAACCAGACGATAAGTGCAACGAGTTGGATGCAACGAGGACAAGAAATGGTGGCACACTTAATATATTTTACCTTTTATGGAAGACGATCAACCGCACTCTGTTTTCACACTCGTGCGACAGTTTGTTGTTGTTTGGACAGACAGCGCAAAATGTCACTCGATCTCAATTGCTGAAATTCGAAATTTCAGTTGATTTTTTGTCTTCCACAGATTTTTAATAAATTATGAAACTTCGGAATCTATATTTAGATTAATTTAATATTTATAGATTAATTTATGAAGATGAATAGTAACAAATTAATTTGTTTTTGTAAACGATTCTCATGAATATTTTTTTCATTTTATCAACCATCCAAAAGTTTTTGGAGTGCACGTTTCTTTTTTGTAAAAAAAAGTTTATAAGTACGCAGTTAAGGTAACACTGTACCGATTTTATTTGAGAGCATAAAAAACTGTGTCATTTCCGGAATCGTGCAACAAAAAGGACTAGAACTTAAAATATACCACCGTTGCCATGGTTCTCTGGTCGTCAACAAACAATATTGGTACAGCAACCGCCGAATTATGCTAGCTGCAAAACTGGAATCCCTCTAGTCGGAAGGTGCGTTTTGCTAAAATTTTTGTGTCAGTGCCTTACTGACCTGACAAAGTTCACGTGTGCTAAGTGTTCTAAGTCACGAGTATCTAGGTGGACACGATTCCGGAGCATCGATTGTTGGAAGCCGTGCTGCAGCTGCAAAATGACCGTGACGAATATTTTAATCATACTCAATCTTGGATGTGAAATGTTATACGTGATCGATCAACGGTTGAAGGCTCAATCCATACCTCTGGACAAATCTGCACAAGGTAAGAAGGGGGAACATATGGATAGAAGAACTGTATTAGCTATGTATAGTTGTTTTAACTTAATTTGAATTTATTTTACACCATGAGCGAACCAAAATTCACTAATTCTACGTGAAAGTTTTCTACAGTTTTGCTTGTACTGCAAAAAATGTTTTCATCTCATTTTCTTAAGATTACATGATGTATTCTTAACATTATACAAAACTCTCGATCAAATTGGTTGCAACACGTTGCAATACCAAATATTAGATGCAAGTGCTCAATGCACAACCGGTTCTAATGGCATCCCGCGTATGGTGGTAAAGTCAAGCTTGCTGTCGACGCTTTCATCCAGCTGACCAATAATAGCAATATTATCGCCTCGGATAATATGCAACCCTAGCACGACTTGCTCTATACCGGCAGTCATCGAATAAACTCGTTCGTGCGATTCGTCCAGTATCACGTTTACGGTCTGGTCGAAACCCTTTAGCGTGCCGACAAAGTTGCGTCCATCTGCGGTAATAATCGATACGGTATTGTTGACGTACGATTCTAATCCGGACATCGTGAAAGTTCTACAATGGTATAGATTTGTGTTACAAAGAGAATAATCTAGCAAATGAGGAAAGTGAAAATTCTTACCAACTTTACACAAAAGTGTAGATTTTCGTAGAGCAGCGGTGCTGTAAACAAAATTGCTGTTTGTGTTGAATTGTGCGGGTTGCTACAAAATCAGCTGTCAGCATGTCATTAGTGTCAAACTATGAAATGAAATTACGATGAAATATTTCATGGCGGAATTATTTCAACGATCGCTTCCATACTAGTGATGGATCCTAAAATCCTTTTCACTAAAATCGTAGTCGGAGTTGAGTTCGTTCCGAGGGTTGGGTAGGTCCAGTAGGTGCAAAGATTCCGGTTGGAGACAATTTCTATAGGCGACACCGACCTATAGCTGCAACGAGATCGGATCATAATCGCACTCAAGTAGATTCGGTGGGTGCAACGATTCCCGAAGGTGCCATTTTCTATTAAAGACTCCGACCTATAGATGCAGCGAGCTCGGGTCGGAATTGCTGTCAAGTAGGTTCGAAAGGTTGAATCGTTGCTCCTACTGGTACCTTCGGATCGACACGAACAGCCAGGGTTGCTAACGGAGGGCTCAACATCTGCTATACCTTATAGGAGTGGTATGAATATTTCTGAACTATTATAGATAAGGCCACATACCAAGGCCAAAAACAAACCACCACAATGCATAATACATATCATAAAAACATAGTGTTTTATTTAATTTGAAATCTATTTCCCAGTGCTGCGTGAGATTACTGAGGTACTTTTGGATCCCAAGTTCCTGCACTACATTGCCACGGCATATCAGCAAAGTATGCTGACAGTTCAACAGTGTCGCGTTCTACTTACGGATATTGCATGCTGCTCCCTGATGCGGTTAGATATTAGTTCAATGGACAAGCTGTGGGACTTGATGGTTATGATATTTAAATGGCAAATGTTTATCACCAACAAAAATGCTCAAATGTTATTGGATCTTACTTTTCGTCATCTTGACGGAATAGGGCGTTTGATTCCCGAAATGCGAAAGCAAATTCTAATTGACAACGTTAAGAAATCCCTCCTTGAACTATGGGAACCGTTGTGCGAAGACGAGCACACTATTGTACATCGAAAAGTGTACAAATGGTTGAAGCCATACAACACAAAAATTTCAATTCTCATACGGATGGGTTTGCAGAAATCTACCGGCGAGTTTGAGGTGGAGCCAAAAAATAATATATTTTACAATTACTACATCAACAACATTGGAGAAAACATATACTCCAAGACAGCGAATCTTGCTGCGTTGAAAGCTCAAAATGATACTGCCGGTGTCACAAGCAGCTCAAACACTGACATGATAACGGCAGGACACGAAATCGATACGCTCGTTCAGCAATTGAATATTCAGCATGAGCCAATGGAAGAGACAAAGAACAACGGATCTAAAATCACGCAAGCAGTGTCTCATACGAATTCGTTACACGGTGGATTAAATGAGATAGTAATTGCAGCAGACGCTAACCACACTGAAGCTAGTAATCATACTTCGGCGAGTACAAATGGAAGCGATACAAATCCTAAAACGGAATCCAATTCGGAAGAGCTTTGCTCTGGCAATTCGAAGGAAAGCAATTTGGAGAAATTGATGAAAAAAATAAAACTTGAAAAGGAAGATTTTATAGTACCCGTGAGTGCACCAATAGATGCCAATGAGGAATTGCTAAAAATGTTCGACGAAAATGTACAATTGTGAAGCTGGTTAGCTGCAGGTCGAAACGTTTGTAGAAGCATTGTAGAATGTTCCGTCAACTTTGTCCATTAATCTAGTCCACGAATGTGATGTTTTTGCGTAGCGATAGAGTTTTCAAAATTGTAACGAAGTGTTTTTACCGTTTGATTGTGAAATAAAGTGCGTTGTCCTTGATTTGGCTAATTTAACTGTTTTTGTTGTGTTTTGTGATCCTCTGTTTCCAGCCACGTTAATCAAGAAACACATTGCATGATGCTCTTCTATTGAGCAATCAAATCGTTCGGGTTTCTATACCGTTTCCAGTGCATTACTATCTCCCTTTCTATCTTTGCTTTGTCTTTCCTTATCTCTACACTTTGCAAACACGGATCGTTTATTGATCAGTCGTATGAAAGCGGTATAAAAGCTTGTTTTTGAATTTTGTATCTAAATGAGTTAATTAAGCGTCACACAAGCATTCAGTTTGTTTTGTTGCCTGGGCATAGCAAATGTGCAATATTTCACGAAGAATAGCGCGAAATTCGATGTTCGACAGTTTGACAACCTTCCTCTGCACACACGCTGTGTAGGTATGGGAGAATCTTCGCGAAAGCAAGTTATCGTGGTATTAGTGTAACGAAATCCAATATGGCTTCTCTGAAAACACTGAAGTAAATACATCTTTTACAACGTCGACGAAAAAGCGAGTTGGATAGCGCGTGTATACCATTCTGATCCAGTTTCCTGTAGTTTTCGAGTGGCAATAGACTTGCGTGCGAACAAAAACACTGAAGAAAATGTCTCTGTTCGGTATGATGAACGATTTAGAGGAAGATCCTATTTTTGGGTAAGCATCTGTCAAGACCTTTGTTACTCGTCCCCGTTTTGACCATGAATTTGGGTATTGCAAAGGCTCACGGATTGAATGTGCAATGCTATGCTACATGTCGTTACAAATCTGAGTATGCTTTCTTTCCTCCCGTACAGCCATCATATGCGTTCGATGCGCCAGATGAGCTCTATGTTGAACTCGCTCTTCGCTGATCCTTTCGGTATGATGGGCGGTGGTGGTATGGAGGCCATTACCGGTGGTCCTGCCTTCGGAATGCGCCACAATGCAATGATGCCCTTCATGCCACCGACCATGAATCGGCTGTTGAGTGTAGGTGGCCCAGCCGATGGGCCTTCTTTCTGCAGCAGCAGCGTTATCTCGATGACGTCCGGCCCTAATGGGCCGCAAGTGTACCAAGCCACCTCAAGCACACGTACCGGACCGGGTGGCATTAAGGAGACGCGCAAAACCGTTCAAGATAGCCGCACCGGCACGAAGAAGATGGCAATCGGGCATCACATTGGAGATCGGGCGCACATTATTGAGCGTGAGCAAAATATCTCCACAGGCGTTCAGGAAGAGCGCCAGGATTTTATCAATCTGGATGACGAGGAAGCCGAAGATTTCGATCGCGAGTTCCAGACGAAGGCTCGCACCGTCATGCACATGCCAGGTGGACGTCGCTCGGAACAGCTGGCTCTACCATCGACCCAACCAACGTAAGTAAAACTAGCCGTACAGTTTTTTCGTCATTAGTACAAGATGATCCACCCCACAAATGTGCGTATTAGATGTACAGAGCATATTGAAGCCTATGCCAGCATGCAAATGTTTCCGTGATTCTGCCCGCGTGTATATTATTTTGCTCGAATTTCGCAACATCTGCCACATGCGAGCTGGGAAATGTGTACAGAATGCGCTAATTGGTTATCGAGCGTTTTACGTTTATTGTGCTACCGTGTCACCGATAAGAATCGTGTACGCTTCACTAAACGTAGATGTTTTTTTGTGTGTTTGCATTGCTGAACCCTCCTGTTTGGTTGTAGTAATTTCATGAGTTAATTGGAAGATTCTCATTTATTTCCATTTATGTGGATAATGTGAAAACAATTAGAAAACATTAATTGAAATGAGGCACCTAAACGTAATGTTCCTTTCGTTGTTATTTGATGGAGCAACTACATTTGGTTGCATATTATTTGCGTTGAGCCGGACAGGCATTGTAGCCTTTATCCATAATTTCAATTTACGATTTATTCAACAATTGAAAACAACGAAAAAACAAAAAAAAATCTATGTAAAAGAGCAAACTAAACACATCATCTAGAAGTACATCGAAAAATCTAGAAGTACATCCACATCGAGAAGTTTCTTACATGTTCCGCACATTGCAGGAATTGAAATCTGTGTCGAATTCTCTCACTATGCTTTCCTAAGCAGACCTACTTGTGTATTACTATATTTTATACTGTATGGATTTTATTTCCGTATAAGCTGTAATATTTGATGATTTTACGTGGTGCATAATGCCACGTACCCCCCTACCCATCGTGGACATCTTTTGTAGACTATTGCCAAGTAGTTCAGTATGTTAGTACGTCACAACGCGCCCGCTATAATGTCCGTTACACCGCGTGCCACGCGATGGTTTCTCACCTCCACCCGCAGTCAATCACAGCGCATACTATCGATTACCGAGGTACCGGAAAACGGCTGCGAATCGTGCGGTAATCCCAGCGATACCCCTATCTGCACTGCATGCAGCAATAACCAGGATCAAAGCAACCAGGACAATCTCGATCACCCTCAGCAACAGCAGCAACAGCACCAACAGCAACACCATCAACAGCCACAGCAAACGATGACAAAAGCGGCACGCAACAATCGACACGGCCAGTATGTTGTTAACAGTGGCCCAATCACAGCCCGACGATCGATCCGCTCGCCGGCTTCGTCGCCACTGAGCATGTCAGCATCACCAGTCAGTGGTTCGAATCATCACATTACTACAAGGTACTGGAAGAAGGATCACCAATCTCTCAAACCAAACTAACTTCACTGAGTATTTTTGTGTGTATGTGTGTGTCTGCTCACGCGTACGCTTGTACACATGAATTTATCTTCGCCTACTAATCTGTTCACACATCATAATGCGCTAATAATGCACTTATTGTGTAGTGTGTATGTGTGTATACGCTTTAAAAGTATAGTTGTGTGTAGTGTGCACTACTAACAAACGAAGCGCTTTAAGAAACAGGTTTTTTTGGTTTGGATCTCACGCTAAATCTAATCATGGTGATATGCGCATACTAATAATTACACTAGCCTATTGCCATTTAGGACTTGTTATTCGACAATCAAATGCCTGTTATGCTTATTTTATTTTCCAATTACATTCTTTTCAGCGTGCATCCCCATCCATACAATACGTCCGGCAGAAAATCTCGACCACTGAAGGGTCCTTCGTCGTCCCACACGCACTACCAGTAATCCTGCACAAGCATTGCATGCGCAGTGTGGTTGGTCGAGCGGGTTGGCTGGCTTGGCTGTCACGAGGTTAATCTTTCAACGAGGGTGCGTATATGATGTAGTGTTGGTGTATGAGAACGTTTTTGATTTTGTTTGGAACACTCCTGAAACATGAATTAAACAGATAGCAAGAAAAGCTGCTGCACTAATAGCAGGAACCCGTTTCAGGAGCTGAATTGGACGCGATGCTCTAGGTAGTTTGAACTTATGCCAACGCGCAAGGAAGGAAGGATTAAATAAAATACACAACAAATATTCAAATAATACATAACTATAGCCACCTTAGCAGTACCACTAGTTTCTAAGTTCCGTCGTCTTATTTGGGTCACACATCTTTAAGTGAACACGTTGTGTACTGCCTTATTTATTCACACTGCAGTTGCGGAACATGGTAAAATCGTTGAAATAAGTTCATTACATTCGAGGCTACTCTCAATGGCAGAAGAATAATGCTTCGAGTTATCAACAATAGAGCAAACATAAACAAACCAAACTTTACAAACCACAACAGCTGTTAAATGATAAGGAACAATGCCAACAACGACAAGTGTTTGCCCTATTTTACCATTGCAGTGGCATAAGAATGTAACACGGGTACAATGAAAGAGTTGTGGTGAATAAATTTGATTAAATTAATTTCTTTTTTTTTCACTTTTTGGGAAGAGTTTTCCCTTTTCTTCCCATGTTCAAAATAGTGAACCAAATTTCAAGCTTGTTTAAGTCAATCATAGAATTTTCTATTCGTTGTGAGGCTCAATACGAATTGAGTGCAAGAGAGGAAGGTTTGGAACGATGGAGGATCCTAGTTCTCCTTATCTCCATCTCCATCTTGAGCTAGTGAGTAAGAAAGAATAAATAAATTTGTGCTTAAAATATGTAGCAAGATAAGTATTTGAGGCAAGCAAAATTAATGCGTGAAGCAAGAACAACTTTCTGGTCTATCTATACTTGAAGGAAAACATACATTACCACGCTGACACTATTTCAAGACCAGATTCGTTGTCTTGCTTCCTTTGTGCCCCATCACACGCGGCCCTGCTTACTGCAAGCCCCAAATATGAGAGGTGAAATGTTTGATAATTTAAGAAAGCATAATACAGAACAACTACAAACAGAAAAATTACTTTGAAAAATAAATATTTGCCAACAATGTGTAACGAGTGTGTTAGTGCGGGTGAAAAACGAAAAAAAAAAACGCAAATGGTAACGAAACAGCTTCATACGGAATTTTTTGATTCTCATTTATTTCCAAGAACAGTAATTCGTTATAGCGCGCGCTGTATGTGTTGCATTAGTTGAATCTGACTCATAACTTAACAGTTTCCCTACCTGTAACAATAACAAATGCACAAACGTACGCTACGAACAGCGATAACACATGGCGGGGTTTTACCGATAAAGGATAAATGCTAAATCTCTCTTTACATTGGCCACGGACGGGCTTGGCTGCGAAATGATTTAAAATGTTCTATGGAAAGATTCAATGTTATTCGATTTTGCGTATCGATGATAGTCGCTGTGCACGGGAAGAGGAAGTGTTTTCTGATGGTAATCCTCATTTGTACCGTATGCCGAAAAGTGCATATGTTTGACACGTGCATTAATGGTGGATATTTTTTCCAAAATGTCAAATTGTGGCTTTTGTTTGTGCAAAGAACAAACCGACCAATGTAATGTTTTCCCTAACATACACACAAACCCCTAACCGAAATGCATTCACCAATCCGTTGTAGTCCTTCAATTGGAAATTACATGTAATGATCATAATGCAATAGTTAGTTATACTTTGGTTTTTGGGGACGACAAGCCAGAAGCGTAATATCATTCATGCTGCAACAACGTGAGAACAGAGCCAAGGGTTGGTGGTTCTTTGGAGTTTTGCTTTTCCTCTGCGAGCGATCAGTAGAACTGCTTCAGCTGTTCGTACGTGATGAAGAAAATGATGTTCCATGGGCCCATTCGCACCCAGGTCGGGATGAAACCTTTGTACAGCGCTCGGAATCCTTCATTCCTCACTGTTTGTACCGCACAGTCCAGGCTACCGGTATAATACAGCCGTGGTGCGCTTGTGGTTGGGGTGGCCGTCGCTGGAGTCATGCTAGGCTGTAACTGGTGCACCCGCCGTTGATTCATGAGACGAGTCTGAAAATTATCGGAACGAATGGAATTAAGAGGAAGATGAACCCCTGAGGCTTATTATATCGGCCGATTTCACTTACTCTTATCACATCGATTGGAGTTGAAGCAATCGCACTTCCTAAGCTCGCTATAAAACTAGATCTGAACAAGAAAGAAAAGGGGCGATATTATCATTTGCAACGCTGTCGAACGTACAGATTGACACCAAGCGTAAAAATACGTACATGAAATGATTTGCCACCTGATCGCCGAACGTTTCCATCAGATGCAGCTTGCAGAAATCGTACACCGGCAGCTCAACGGCCGCTATCACTGCAGCTCGCTGTGCCGTTGGGCCTACGCCTCGCCACAGCCCTCGTACACCTTCGTGCACGTAAATTTCCCGGAAGCATCGTAACAGTCCTACATCACTGGTACCGCGGCCATGTACCTGCATCCGGACTTTAAGCACGTCTGTCGGATTAGCAATCGCGCTCGAGATGGCACCGGCCATCGTTGCACAGGCCGCATTACACCAGAGGCTCTCATTGCCCGCCTTGTCGTGCAGCAAACCCCGATCGGTTGCCACCTTCTTGAGCGTGTAGTACGTACCGAACTTGATTGTTCCGTATGTTGCCTGCCGTAACACTGCTGGCCATATGCTAGGGAGAAGAACAGAAAATAAAGCTCCTGTTATTGCATTGTTTAACGTGCGAAAAGTACAGAAGTTTTCGTTTATTTTTATGAGCCACTTGGAGACAATATGCGTATCCATGGCAACTGAAAGCATATTTTGAGTTCCAAGGGTCGCTTTCAATCTTGACCTTTCATTGTATCGTATTGTTGCAAACATTCCTTTCGTGTAGTACTCTAGTTATGAGCACATTGCGCTAACATTTATTGAGTTCGCTTACCCCGAGTAAAGAGCCTTTACACCTTCTTGGCGGGAAATTTTCACGAACGCATCCGTCATACCGCGGTACCGCAACTCGCTGTGTGATCGATCAGTCTTTTGGCCTTGAATTTGCAAACGAGTTTTAGTTGTATCGATGGGAAACGTTCCTGAAAGAAAAGCAGAAAAACAGATGAAATGCACGGCACACGTTAGGAATGGATGGGGGCAGAAGGCCTAAGGGAAGGGTTTGTGTTTTCCGTTCATTCCAGTGACGCACGGACCGGGTGGGTTATATAATGCACATCGTGTGTCTACGCTCCCTTCAACCCTTATTTTATCAAGATCGACCTATCCGATCCCTACGGTTATGTGTATGCTTACCGAATTCGGCCATTATCGATGCCATGCCACCGTACACAAACGGTCTCCAGTCGCGTATATCACCCATTTTTGAAGCCGGATCGTCACTTTCCTTTTCGGTGTTCCCGGCTACGAACTGGCCCTACGAGGGAAGCTCCTCACTCCGCCACTCAACACCAACGCAGCAACTTTAGTAAACACAATCGTAGCCTACTGAAGGGCACGTCGTATGTACGTCAGGGTGGAAAAACAGATCTTGCCCGGTTGGCCACCGGTAGAGTGTGTGGAGCACAGATCGTGCGGCAGGCAGAGATTGAACCGCACAAACCAAGCTGGTACCACTACACTTCTAGTCTTGATGCAGCGGATGAACTTTCCGACGAATTTTTCGAACGTACAGTACACGAAACATTATGAAAAGTGGATGTTTCCGATGTTTGCAGCGCGATACACTGGCTTTATCCTTGCAAATCGAAGGACATTTTGTACGTGCCGTGGAAGCCGCAACAAAAATCACACACGCCTGTCCCAATCAACACAGGTTGGTCAATGTGTGAATCCAGATTGTCAAAGTGTATTGAAAATCAGACTTTTTTCTTGGATTATTATTTAAAAAAATGGTTGAAATGAAAAAAAAAACTGCAATTAACATTGAAATAATGCACAAATAGTCAAATATGTGGATTAATTCGATAAACGTTGGCTATCTGCATTGGTATGTCATGAACGACCTTTTGTACTGAAATGGGCACGTGGTTGTCAAATGTCAAATTTCAAAATATTTGAACCAAATGTCCGTTGGGTATAGTCTTTTTAGGTACACTATAAATTTATCAAAAAAATGTTTTCTTTGATACTGGTTTGTACTTTCGGATATAAATAACTATTATTAAAATTTCATGCAATTTAATGCCTTGTTTTACGTAAAATGAAGGATGAGGATTGATTAACATTTCGATTACGATAGCTTTGCAACAAAGTGGTTCTTGTATTAAATAACTTTATTTCAGCAAGCAACGCTCCAGTGATAGTGTATGATATATTTGTGACCTTTAATACAGTTCTTGGCGGTGCTCTGAAGACGAGCGATATTGATGTGAAAGTTACAAACACGTTGTTGGGAACGAACAAGTACATACAAGTTCCTAATATTTCAAGGTTGTTGCTGCTTTGTTTTATATGTGTAACATCTGCTCATTGATCTTTCATACATCAGCACAAACTCTTAACGTATTATACTTGGCTATTGCAGTAGACACACACACTCACACACATGCCGTTACTACCGCACTAAGTATTATGGAGTATTTCAACAATTTGTAGCAGGTGTTTTGTTTGAACCTCATTCCAACAAAAGTTTATTTACGAATTTATCGACTTACTGTCGCCAGCTTCGTCATCGGTGTAAGTTGCAGCAGTGCCAAGCTACAACATTTCCAACTACATTTTCTTTTTATTTTCCTATCACAGTACATATGTTGGATTAAAACTTAAAATTGCATGCTCATGTGGTGTAGGGAGGGTTTGGGGTAAAAGCTATCTTCATCTTTCTAGCGCTTCCTTCCACACAGTCAGACTATAAGGACCCTGGTAGGTTTTGGCCGATAGGAAAGTTATATGTATTCCTATTTATGCATCAGTTTTCCTTTGCGCAGACAGAAGGAACGATCATTTGGGATTTATTTTTAATTTAAGTAATACAGCAAGGCGACATCCTTACAAACACGGGACAAAGGAACAGGAGTTAACCTTTAAAACAAATCTAAACATACTAAAACTATGTACAATGACTATCAACGTGCCCGTTGTTGTGTGTGCTTTTTTGTTTACGGTAATCTCCATACCGCCATACGCATTAAATGAGCATTATACAGACTGTTGCCTATAAGTAACACCGGTTGGCATGATGATGATGTTCATTATATCCACGTTATCAAACGTAGTACACAATTGACTAGTTTAGAAATCTTCAAACAGTTGCATCTCGATCTTGTCCAACGATCTCACGGATTTCCAATCTGTCTCGGGATAGTCATCGAAGTTACTCGTATCGTCCTCCTTCGAGCTAAACACGTACGTAGGAACAATGGGCGGCTATACAAGGACGAGAGAGACAAACAAAATAGATTAATCTTTAGTCATATTTGATCAAACTCTTATCCTATCATTTGTGCTTACTTTAAGCTGCTTTCGTATCACGACATTCCAGTCCAAATGCTTAAACCACCGGTGTCTTTTAACATCTTCTGCTCCGTTCTGAAACATTAAGCGAAAACAGCAAGTAAGAAAGGAATCAGGGACAGAGAGCACGTTCACTGTATACCTTCATATTGCCCAAGCGTTTGGTACGATCCAGTACTAACAGCTTCTTTACAAGATCCTTGGCAATTGGATCGACATGCCGTGACCATTCAATTTTGCCACTGAGAATTTTTTCATATATCCCGAATGGATTATCGTCGTAGAATGGGGGATAACCAACGATCATCTCATAGATAAGTACACCTGAGAACAGAGAAAGAAAAGTGAAAATACATTAGTTGAGCGTTCGAATACAATACATTCGTGGCTTGATAGCGGAAAATCAGATTGTAAACACATCTGTCCATCATAAAACAGTACGCCAAACCTTGATGAGATCCGGCCAATGCACGACGACCACCAGATCCACCACCAACGTCACCGATGGAAGTTGTTTATTGTTTTCTGTGCTCTTTTCGCACCGGCTTTACGACCGGTCGACCATCCTCCGACCGTTCTCGTAGTCAACTCACCCAGTGCCCACCAGTCGACGGCTTTATTGTGGCCCTTGGACTGAATGATTTCCGGCGCAAGGTACTCGGGCGTACCGCACAGCGTCCAGGTGCGATCTTTCAGCTTTTTCGCGAACCCAAAGTCGGTGATCTTCATATGGCCTTCCCGATCGAGCAGCAGATTTTCCGGCTTCAGATCACGGTACACGATCGACAGCGAATGGAGATATTCGAGTGCCAGCACAATCTCGCAGGCGTAGAAGTTTGCGGTACCGCTATCGAATCGTCCTGCGTTCCGCAGGTAGGAAAACAGCTCGCCACCACTAACGAACTCAAACAGCATGTACAGACAGCAGTCGTCCTTGGAGTTCCATCGCCTGTACAGAGACAGAGAGTAATAAAACAGACGGGTTAGTACCTTATCATTGTATGCTTCAGCTGATGTGCACTCACATGTTCACAATGAAGGGATGGTCGATTTCCTGCAGGATATTTTTCTCATTTTTCACATGCTCGATTTGCTTCAATCGTATCACGTCGGCCATTGCCAGTATCTTCATGGCCCAGTATTTGTTGGTGATCTTATCCCGACAGAGGCAGACGCGTCCGAATGTGCCCGTTCCTGTGGCGAAAATAGACGTCAATATAAAAGAGACATTTAATTAATATTGCTCTATACAGTTTAATTAAAAGTGGGGCTTATAGAAACTGGCGATAGAATCATTTATGTATAAAAGTTGGTTTCTTTCTTCCTATATTTTACTGATAGTAGATTTTGTTTCTAGCTGCCATTACGAACAGCGTTACGGACCGATTGCGCAAGGAGGAGCGCAAGAAAAACTAGATCAAATTAAGCTTTCGAAATAACTACCGAAATAACTAAGTTACACGACTCAATGTATGTTAAGTTAGGTGTGTGTCAGTCCATGCTACGGGGGACGGACCAAATGGGATTTGAACGATCCGGTCTATGGTGAGAAGGCCCGGCGCTGGGCCTAAAATTCGTCCATTTTGTATGCAAGTACTCATAATTACACAAATTTCACCTTTTATTTAGACAAACATTGTTAAAAACTTAAAAAATTCACGATCTGTGCAAAACAATTGTCCGTACAATGAGAGTTCCTTCAAAAACTTGACGAGCAATGTATATAATAGTGGCATAAGGAAGTTTTCATAAGTGTATGCCACAAACAAAAGGCAAACATGCAATTTTCTGCCGTTTTAAATACAAGTTCCATATTTAAACAATGGCTATCTGCTTCGAGCTGCTCGGTGGCCGAGTAGATAACGGAGCCGGTCTTCGAACGGGTAGGATCGAGGTTGGAATCTCATTCGGGCCGTTCCCCCGTACGCAGGTTCTGTTACGGGTAGATTCAAGTCACAGAAGCGAGAAGACCTCTCGAGGTTGGTAGAAGTAATCGGAGAAGAAGATCCATTTTTCTGGCTGATCCATATTCTAAAATGCCGGTCCAATCCAAAAACGGTTCATTGATCATTAAAAATGAAGGTATAAAAACTTGTCCAAAATAACCGTCATAGTAAATCGTACGCGGTCATCGTTTGAGTATGTCATTGAGACCTTCCAGAAGACAAAGTCCCTAGAAAACTGTTCCCGAAAGAGGCCGCAAATCAAAGCTCTCATCGAACCTACTGAAACCTACTGAGAGTGTCCTCAAATTGGCCAACAGTATGACACGGTATGCAAATATCAAGAATTGTCCGCAAACAGCATCCACGCTAAGGGATATCGTGATCGCGTTGTACGGAAGAAGCCGTTCATCTCTGCCAAAAACGGTTGGAGTTTTTCGGAACCCGAGAAGTTCTGATACAATGTTAAATAAAGCATGTTCAACATTGTCGAATCAAGCGGATAAGGATTCATTGAATTGTTTAGTTAAATAAATGTGATGTTTCTTTCGATTAATTACACATGATTCATACAATATGTTGTATCCAAAGCTTTGGTGTACAGAGACAGTGTACGAAAGCAAGTGTGGTAGTGGATAAGTGTATAACTCTTCAAAAGAGTTATAGCCTTTCCACGTGTTCATAATCAGAGAGTTAAAGTACCACGATTCCTAAATGTATTTTTATCCATACAGATGCTCCACATAAATTCAAACCCTTCCGGAAGGAGTGCAGAAACATGCTCTGTAAAGCCTCATGTTAGTTCCTTCATTAAGTACATATAAATGTTGAGTAGAAAGTAGCTTCCGGTTAGAGGTCGAGAGCTAGAAGCGTTCATAGACAATGTTGACATAATGCTTCCAAGCAAAAGCAGTCCTCGCTGGACATAATAGTTAATGAGGATGTGTGCGGTGCTGAAAAAACCCTTTTTTTTTTTAAAAGAGTTCTTTTCGCTGGGAAACTAATCTTCTCTTGAAGTCTGGGAATGAAATGAACGCATCATCCGCATCATCAGTTCAAAGATCGCACAGCACCTTCGATCGGTTCATTCGCTACAGACGCTACCGACCAGACGCAGGCCTCCCTCTACCCTTGCCTGCAATCTTCCCATGACGCCGTCCATCCGTATACATCGCCGAGAGTGATTGACAGATGGATTGATGGATTAATGGGTTATTGGTCTGTTTGGCCATGCTGCTCCGGCTGCTACTATCTCGAACTCGGACCAATGGCCCGGTATGTTCGACTACTGGGTAGGGAAACGGGTGTACTCCGGTGAAATCTGATTTCCGATTGAATTTACCGTATCCATTTGCCGGGTGGGGGGGAGGTTTCGTATGGCGAAAAGATGTCCCGTGCCAAAATACGGCTTCCATATGACAGGAGGCAGAAGCAGAGTAGAAACACCCAGAGGAGCGGAAGATATTTAAAATTTCTAATTAGGTTCTAATTAAAACACCATGCTCAACCCACGCCTCCCATAACGATGAGAAACCAAACGTTGGTTTTATTGCACAAAACCGTTGCTCTCTCGTGTGATGCTGGTTGTAAACATGACCTTCAAAAACTGCATTCCCGCCAACTGACACTGTACCTGTGGCGGGAAAAAAACCGTTCTTGTGGCCTTTAGACAGAAAGATACAGAGACGCTGGAGTGGTTTGCAACGTGCTCCACTGCGCTGTCTCCAAGAGTAAGTAAAAAACAAACCAGCTCCCGAAAAACGTGCCCATTAGACACGGTTCACTTTTTGCCTCAAAGCATTTCACCGATACAGTGCAGGTTATTTTTGCTTTGGCCTTTTCGCAATGTCCCGTTTGCTGCATGCAGTAGGCCGGGTGTGAGCTTCGTAGCTCGGCAACAAAACCATTCGCAGTCAATTTCGCAGCATGATGTTGCAAACCGCACCGTTTTTCCGGCAACAACACCTTTACGGCGAGACAGTGTGGCGGCGGCGGCTAATTATTGGAGGCACATGCATGCATGTGTACTGCGTTGAAGCACGCACGGAAAGCCTATCTCTCTTTTTTCCCGGGGAGCAACACAAACTGGTTTCATTCTACCGGCTATGCGGATGGAGGACCCGAACACAGATTTTGGGGCATTTGTCAGTTATCCGTAATACGGGGCCTCAGGACAGATGTAGTTTTTGTTTTGTTTTGGGCAACACCTTGAGGGCAACTTTCGCTTTCGCTCAAAGGGGAGTAGTTGGTTTTGTGGCTGTCGCTGTGGCGGGTTGTTTTTTTCCCCTGAAAGCCCCGTCAAAATGATTAATGATTCGAAAGGGAACGGAGACATCTTACTTCCCGATTCCTGGTATCGGCATTCTTTTGATTTCGTTATCTATACGATGGAAATCGCCACCCATTTTGGGAGAGTGCCCTTTGCTGTTTACAACTTGGTGGAATTTGGCAAATTTCTGTCGTGAGTGAATAGATCACTTCCGTCCAACGTTAGGGTGATGAATTGTACAACTTAATCATTTGTTACGGTTGGAAGGGCCATGGAAATGGAGGAATCTGTAACTTTGTAATATCTATAATAATGTAAGAAAGATGTAAAATAAACTATATGTGAAAATGGATGAATCCTAGGATATCG
>KI423688.1:2629-23602 GCA_000473375.1 Anopheles culicifacies | reverse complement strand
ATTTAACAATTTACGTTAAAACTTATCCCTAGCACTAGTTTAATCTTAAGCCTACGTACTTGCTACACGAAAACTGCTTACACGTAAGAGCTGTTAATGCTAATCAGTCCTCAAAATGGTTGGACTGAGAAGTAAAAGAAAACAAAAAAAAAGATCCACAATATATCCAACAAGGGAACGGTGCTTCAGCACCTTCTTGGAGATAGATCAAATGAGGCTTCGAAATAATGCACTAATTGAGGGTTTAGCTGTAGGCCGTATGTTACGCAAAACCGATAGCGAACGATATAGTTGCTACACTTACAGAAACCTACTAGGCAAAGTAAAAGCAAGATCCCGGCAGTACGAGCATACGATCGATTGAACGGAAACGAGCGTACGAACTGGAAATTAAACCTATGAGGATGTACAATCACGGACAGTAAATATTCCCGGCCTTCCAATATGCTGAACCATGAGTGTGTACGAAAACTAATCGAGCCACGTTTTCGACAGGCCAATGATAATATTAACTTCCTTCAATGATTCCGGCGTTAATCGGTGACAGGCAAGTGTGGGTCAACGAGCTTCCTACCGAATTCGCTAACGCGTTAAATTAAGTTCTCCCCGGGCGCTTAATCCACTCCTATTCTGATTGCAGTGGGTTTATACAGCGAAGAAACCTACCTCACATGCACAACATTCATTAGCGCATAAAATGCTGAACGACTGTGTTAACGACTCACTCGTATCGCGGTTTGATCCGGCGATACACACAGGTGGAGTAGTTCCTTCTTCACCTGACGCTTACAAACTTAAATGCAGCCACCCTAAAAACAGCTCCTGTGCTTTACTGTCGCGCATCCTAGCGCGCAATGGACCTAAAGTCGGTCCGATTGGGCTTATCATCGCTTTTATCATCACATGGCACCGGCTGAATATTGCACTTCAAGCTCTTCAATCTCCTGCAGTATGTCCGGTTTCCGTTTCACCTTTTCCAGCTGGTCCTTGTCCAGCTTTGGCCCATCGGTGGATCTTAGCTTCGTTTCGATGGCTTCGATTTCGCGTATCTTCTTCCGGAGCTTACGGAGCTTTTTCGCTACCTCCAACTGCTGACCTTCCGCTCCTTCAACCGACGGTGACGCCGCTGTTCCGGATTGTGTTTTAAGCTGTGCACCGGTAGCGAAGGCGCTTGCCAGTTCCTCCACAGTGGAATCACTGTTGGAAGTGGCGGCGACGGCGGCGGGCTTTTGTTGTGACGATTTTGCGTGTTGTTGCTGCGACTGCGACTGTTGGTGGGGTTGTTTTGTTTTGGCTGACGGTCGCTGTTCCAACAGGATGTCGGGCAGTTCCGGAGCCTTTTTGCAGCGTGAGGTGGTGTTCTTGCCCGTACCGACCTTCTGTTTGTCACTGTTACCCACCGCACCATCGACGGTTAACACCCCGGGAGGCAACTTTTTGTTCTGTTGTTCCTTCCTCTGTTGCTCTTCGCGCAGCTGCCGTAACCGTTCGCGTTCGCGCTTTTCCTTTGCCTTTTGCACCACCTCTGGCGGTAAACCGGGTGGCAAGGATGGTTTCTGGGCGAACTGTTTGCCTTTGCTTTCGTACAGTGGTACCTCCTCCTGCGGTACGTAACCATCGCGAACGCGGCGTGGCTTGCGCCAGGTACCGTCCGGACGCTGGGTGGCCGGAATGAATTTGCCTGCCGGGGTAGAGAGGATGCAATGTTTTAATTGCACATTATGCAAGCCGGACAATGGGATTCAGCGCTTACCTTGACTGTCGGTTGAGTAGGTTGTCATGGTTTCCCGTTTAGATTGCCGCACTGGAAACCCGCAATAGAGCAAATGCAATCAACAAAACAAATGCACGCACCGTGTACTATGCTGTCGAACCAGGGCGAAGAAGCTAACACCATTCAGAAGTTGCCACACGGGAAAAATATGTTCGCGTTGTGCGTGCTACGCACCTCCAACCAACACCAAACGGCAAAGGCGGCCAGTTTATTTTTAACCACCCGTGTTGCCGTTTCGTCCGGCTGCAAACAAATCTCGGTATCTCGGAAATGGGATTCCTTTCGCTGCTTGGCGTGTGTGTTTATACGTATGTGTACGGCAGCCACCCCCTTTCGCAACAACCCCTTTCGGTAATAGCAAAACTTTCACACAATCTCAGCTACGGTTTGCACACACACCGTCAGCAAAATGTGGTTTATCAACACACCTTGGGCTTCATTCCAAACAATTCATCGTGGACACCCGCTGTGCATCGATGTTCGAATGTTGACAGTCGATTATTCGAAACGTCAAGCGAGTGGTGTCAAAACGTCTTCCCATCCCTTTCATATTTCATTTCCTCCTCTTGCTGCAGCCGATAGGGTGCATGGGCAAGAACTTTATTTATTTATTGTACGTAAGTTAAAATATTACTCAAGTTACTGTAATTATTCTAAAACTTTGCTTCCGCTTTTAGCTCACATAAACTACGAATTGAACGAAACTACTGGCCTCAATCGACGGTTCCCGGAAGATCCATAAGCTACGATACGCTGCAGGAATCTGTTCCGTGGTGAAAGAGAAAATCCTGCTACGTTGCAGCACGGACAAAAAATAACCAGCTCCCTGCCAGCAAGGTATGCAAAATTGGTTCCACGCCATGACCGGTAACACAAACGTTGCCCCTAAATTGTTACTAACTGATGATTTTCACCACATAACTGCATCGTGGTTTGCAACACCGATCCTTCGCACGGGCGATCGATCAGTCCCTTGTAGAGGCTATCCTTTTAACAATTGTTTCTACTTTCTCCCAACTTTGTCTCATCCGTGTCCCGGTGTGCAATGCACTTGCTTGTTGTAACGCTGCTGTTGGTAATGTAATGTACCTTTAAAAAAAAGTCGAAAAGATAACTGCCACGATTGTAGATACTCCATTTAACTTCTTCCTCTTTCACCATCATCATGGAGAACGCCGCTCCAACGGCGGATGCTGGACCGTTAAAAAAGGTACCGTACGGCAATGTTTTGCCTAAATGTGTGCTTTTCAATCTGAATTGGAAATTATTGTTTCTCCCCCTTTCCTATAAATGATTTATTGCACGATCCTTCCTTTCGGGCACACCCCATAGAAATTTGTTTAGTTTATAGAACTGCATGCGTAGTATAAATGCACCGTTGCGTATTTTAATAAGCTTATTTTTATTGTAGAAACGGAATCGATCGCACAAAAAATCAAAACCAGAAGTAACGCTTTGCGGAACGAATAATATCTCTCAACAACAAAAACCCTCCGTTGAGAAAGAGAATAATCCACCAACGCGCACTACATCAGAAAGAGCTGTAATAGAGCCCGATCAGCGACCGGCAACTGATGTGGCAGCGTCTGAGCTTTCCCGTAAACCAAGCCGTCGCCGCAAACGAAAGCCTAAGAGTGACAAAAAAGAGTCACAAGTTGAGCTGCAATCGATAACGGTCGAGGAATTATTTCCACCAGGGAAGATTTTAACACAAACGGTGTGTGAAACACGCCAATCACCGAAGCTAGAAACTGTACCAGAACACGTGTCGATTGCCCGGAAGCCCATAGTCGATACAGCAAAGTACGTGGGTATAACCGACATCGCTGCACGGGAACTCTTTCCGTTGGGCAACGAACCTCTGGCGGTTGTACAAAATATAACGTTTGAGGAAATATTTCCCGGTCCAGAATTGTTCCAGTTCGATGGAAAAAGCACAATTACTGGAAAATTAACTTTTGGTGAGACATACGGTCTCAAACCGATCGCCTCTGAGGCGCAACCTGTTAAACGGGCTGTTGAGTACATCCAGCAAGGCTTGCACGATATATCGGCTGAACAGATTTTTCCAAACTGTGTATCGAAAGGGTTACAAACACCTTCAGTACCTCCGGCAGATACAAACCAACGCATAGAGCAATCGGCAGCCATGAGTGCACGACCAGCCGCAGCCGCACCGGGACCGGCTAAAACGGATAAAACTCGCGAAGAGATTCTTGCAGAGCGTGAAGCAAAGAAGGCTGCCAAGCTAGCCGCCAAAGCTAAAAGCAAGGATAAAGATACACCAGCTCCGGAAAAGCCGCAACAAACTTCCGCTCCATCGACAAAAGCAAAAGAACAACGTCCGGTCAAATCGAAGGCTGCCGAATCCTCTGCCCCAGCTGAGTTGAAAAAATCCAGCACTGATGCGAGCATTTGTGAAAAGATGAAAGATTTACATATAAGCGATGGCCCTGCAGCTGGCGCGGTTAAAAGTGCTTCAGGTCAAACCGAAACAAAGGAACTATCGAAAGCGGAACGAAAGGCTTTGTTCGAAGCGAAAAATCCTTCCCTCGTGGGTAACGCACCGGAGGGAACAAAGCCGGTAAAACCTACGCTAACGAAAGCGGAACGTCGTGCCATTCAGGAAGCACAGCGAGCTGCGAAAGCGGAAGCGCAACAAGTGAAGAAACAAACCGCACCAGCAACCGGAAAGCCAGATCCGAAAAAGGTACAGAACGTGACCAGTGAACACGCAAAATCAAAAGCACCAGCTAAAAAAGCAACACCAACCGGTGGTGTGGGTGTAATCGGAACCGGTGGTCCACTACCGCGCAAGCATATCGTGAATTTGTTCAATCACTTGCACCAGCCGAAGTTTGCTGCTACCGAAATTGTTAACTCACCCATACTGCATCCGGCTGTTACGAAGCTTGGCATACAATATGCTAAGGGTGCGGTCGTCGGATCGAAAGCTCGCTGTCTCGCCCTGCTGAAGGTACTGAACCAGCTGATTCATGATTATGAGACACCGGCGGAGAAGGAGTTTGGCAGAAGCTTCGAGGAAATGTTAAATGTATCCGCCAACCATCTGCAGCGCTGCCGGCCTTTCTCCGTCTCGATGACGAACGCATTGCGGCACGTAAAAATGAACGCCCGTCTACTGGACGGGAAGGTTTCGGTGTCGGAACAGAAAGAGTGTCTGCTGGAATCGATCGACTCGTACATCCGCGATCAGATCGAGAAAGCTGAAGAGGCGATCTGTTTCTCGGTGCAGGATAAGATTTGCGATGGTGATGTCATTTTAACGTATGGTTGGTAAGTAATACATACCACTTTGCACAGAGGAGATGCTCATGCTATGTTTTTTGTTTGTTTCAGCTCCTCGTTGATTAAACACATCCTGGAGGAAGCGATTCGTCGGAAGAAAACGTTCCGCGTAATAATCGTCAATGCAAGACCGCGACAGGAAGAAAATGCAATGCTAGAGCAGCTCGTCCAACTCGGCGTCAAGTGCATGTGCGTGCTGATCAATGCAGTCAGTTACGTGATGCCAGAGGTGACGAAGGTGTTGCTTGGTGCACATGCTCTCCTCGCGAATGGATCCGTAATGAGCCGGATCGGTACAGCCCAGATTGCACTGGTAGCCAAATCTTACAACGTGCCCGTGCTCGTCTGCTGCGAAACGCACAAGTTTACCGAACGTGTGCAAACGGATGCGTTCGTGTATAACGAGATCGGTAAGTCTATCGGTCGGCCATACTGAAAACGGTAAAGCGTAACGTCCATTGTTTCTCGAATCGAACAGGTAACCCTAACGAGCTTGTCCTAGCGCCACGTACACGCGATCTCGAGGCGAAACCGATGCTGGCTGATTGGGAAACGATCACGTCACTAACGATTCTTAATCTGCATTACGATGTGACGCCACCGGAGCTGGTGACGGCCGTCGTAACGGAGGTGGCAATATTACCCTGCACCAGCGTGCCGGTTATTCTCCGTATCAAACCATCCGACGTAACGTACTGAGTTGTGAATATGTTCGCACGATTGAAATCAGGCTCGCCAGTAGTGAAAATGACGACGTTGATAAAGTTATATTAAGCATTGAATGAATCGTTAAAGATTTACAGTGAATGAAAGAATGCACAGCACACAGAAAAGGTACAGTAATTATTATTAATTTTATCAAACTATAACTAAGCGTTCTACATATAGATAAAGGTATCTTGGTTGTGACTAGCTCTTATTTACAAAATACTGCATATTTACTTATTCCATCAACATTCGTTTCCTTAGTTCCCCCGCGTACTCCTCCGGATGGACGGTTTTGCGATGGGCATATAGTTTGTTTTTGGTGTTGAATCGATCGGAACAATGCTGGCAACCGTACAGTTCCTCTCCGGTATGGTGAATAGCGACATGTTCCTGCAAGTAAACATCAGTTCCAGCATCGTTACCAACAGGTCAATAACACTGCGGAGTTCCCCCACATGCTCACCTTCATATGATGCAGCCGTTTGAATTTTTTGTGACACCACTCACACTCGAACCGGCTTTCGCCGTGCACACGCCGGACGTGATGTTTTAGCGCCTCCTGGTTCGGTGCATTCTTCCCACACTGTCCACAAACAATCTCTTCCTCTGCCGGTGGCGCATGCTTGCGACGCATATGCTTCGTAAGGCAGTACTTGTTCGTCAGCCAAACCATGCACAGTTCGCACTGGACCTTACCTTCTAGCCGGCGTCCTTCGTGCTCCTTCAGGTGCGCATCGAAACACTGCTTGGACCGAAATACACGGGCACACACCTCACACACATGCTTTTCACCCTCGCCATGCACTGCGACCAGGTGCTTCCGCAGGGAACCTTGGCTGGACAGTACCTTTTTGCATTGCGGACACGGTACCGTACCGTGTGCTACCATTACGTGCGCATTAAGATGAGCACGCGAAACGAATGCTTTGCCACAGGACGTGCAGGGAAAGGATCGTTCCGTTTCGGGCGCATGGACCTCTTTGAGGTGCTCCTTGAGCACTTTACTGGAGGAGTAACTTTTCGCACACTGTTCACAGCGGAAGGCGTCTGGGTTGAGGTGCAGCTGCAGATGCTCAATCATCCAGCATTTCTTGTAGATCGCTCGATTGCAACACCGCAAATAGCCCGTTACTTTGTGCACGAGTTTATAGTGTTTGTGCAGATCGGCAAAATCCTTCAACGATTCCGTACAAAGATCGCACGTCAGTTTGTGGTGTTGCAGTACCAGCTGTTCGGCGGTGAGTTTGGACGGTTGTTCGGTACTGGATTGACTGCTTTCATTGTTCTGGGTGGAACTTGCCGTCGTATGTACAGTGTTTTCATAGGAAGGTTCTTCAGCAATTTCATCCACTTTTGAAACGACCGGAATAAGTTGTGCCGATGGTTCTTCATATGGCTCTTTTGTATATTCGATTTTAACTGAAGTGGAATCTTCAACAATTTCCTCATTTTTTAATGTACCCTGAACTTGTTGTGTTGGTTGTAGTTTTTCGTTTTCAGAAAACGGTTTGCGAACATTTTCCATTTCCTCATCCGGTGTCCAATTATCGTTTCCCGCGTCATCAATTGTCATTGAGTCTTCGTTCGTATCGCTGGATTCTATCATTACTTCGAGCTTAACAATGCTGGATAAAGGATCCTCTACGAAGGAATCATTCTTTTCAGCAGAGTTCCGAGAACCTTTTTTCTGGTGGTTCCGTTCGGCATCCTCCTTCTGCAGCTTGTTTTTCAGCTGTTCCTGATTGCTGGCTACTTGTACGGAATACCAATAAAATTCTTCTATGAATGTTTTGCATCTACCACAAATAAGGCCATCGGAATGTGAAAGCTGCATTAACCAGAGAATAGAAAGTTGCATTAATCATCAGATCACAGTTATGGAACACGTATCATACCGGAAAGCAAAATACACGATCTATCTTTGCTTTTAGTTCCCGGTCGTTTAAGGGAATTAGGTCGCTCATTTCACCCACAAGACACAAATGACACATTCGGTCTAGGGTTTCCATTTCTGTTATTATGTAAATTTGGAAATTATCCTTGCACTGGCTGCAAATGTATTATTGATTGTTTGCGTGAACCTCCAACTTGTTTGGAATTATCCAATTGACGTTGGCTTGTGGTGATGTGAAATGTCGGTGGCATTACAGCAGCTGACATACAATTGTGCCCATGCTGCAGAAGTGAAATTCAAATAATTATGGCACGTGTGGCCGTTATGCTTAATTTTGGAAATTGTTCACCTTCTCAACTAACGCACCTTACTTGGCACATACCGATTAACGAGAACAACACGGTGAGTTCTAGTGAGACTACGGATAAAACAAATATACGGATATTTAGCTGATTTGTGGTTTATTGCTCTACAAATAGTACAAATGCAATTAATTTTAAAGATTCTGATCCTACCTATCGATCATGATACGCTATCAACCACACTATTGCACATTTCACAAGTAATTTTCCCTGGCACTGCCAGTCGGCTCCCGTACAACGCAATCATTCGATCCTGGATCGGATGAACAACATTGGTGTATGCCAGATGCCAACTGCAACTGTTCTTTTCCTGCACCAATCGTTGAAGGCAACGCAAAAATAAATACAATCGTTCTAGCGACTTGCTTTCGCACAGTTCCTGCCCATTCGCCGCTAATAGCTGCACATCGTACTCGTACGGTTCATCGGTACTATCGATCCATTCTTCCACGAGGTCTCTCCAGTTCTGGCGTCTTAGAATGTTTGGATCCTTTGATTCTTTGCACTCAGCGGATAATCGTTTGGGGGTACCCTCTTCCGGTTCCAATGTTTTTTTAGGTGACTGTCTTCGTACAGGACTTTGCTCTGGTGTGACTAGCAAAGGTTCGTCGATTTCTGGTTCTGTGCATGTAACCACCATGTTGTCCTTGTTCAGTTCGATCTGCTTTTCCACCTCGATGCGTAGTTCTGGCGGAAGTGCCTGCAGAAATTTCAGCTCGATTTTTATTTTTTGATCCTCTCCTGCATTACTCACTGGTTGCGGGGTGATGGGAGATTTCCAACCACGGTCCACCTCCCTGAGAGGAGACATTTTTACTGGAGTCTTTTCTGCTGGAGGTATGTGTGGCTTATTGCAAGCAGCAAGTAACTGCTGCTGCTGCTGTCTTTTGTAGTCGCGTATAGCTTCCTCTCGTATGTCGTCGGGTAGTGCAGCTAGTACTTCCGGATCAAGTCCCTCGGGCAGATCGTTGGCTGAACTGGTTGAAGTAGCAGAGGTTAAAAATTTCCTCATAACCCCCACACTTTGTGTGGTTTGGGTTTGATCTTTTCTTCCTCCCAATGAAGCCCATTTTGGCGGCCTTCCACGTCGACCTCTAGTGCCAGGTTTAGATCCAACGGCATTTCTTCGGCTAGGCGAGTAGGCAGCAGTATCGTTTCGTTTGGGAGAATTAACAACACCATTAAGTTCTGCCTTTGTCGGTGTGCTCAAATGTTGCCGTACCGGTGATTGTACTGCTTGAGGAATGGTGCAACTACGAGATGTACAAGGCTCCTGGTGATCAGGTTGCCGGTACAACGAACTCAACTGTTCATTCGTTTTGACGACCTTTGGTTCGTTGCAGGCATTCGCAACCATTGCTGTTGGAGGTTTTCTTTTGTCTTCGGCTTTCTGAAACATGCTTTTCAAGCGGTTACCCGCTTCATTATCCACCGTACGCTTTACTCCTTCAAATTTGGATATCTGAATTCCGATTCCCCGCAGTTCAGACGGCTCGATCGCTAACGTACGCAGCAGCCCCAGCACGGCACCTTCGATCAGTGTAAGATCGTCCGTGTGCTGGCGAAGTGGTTGCGATTTTGTTACCACATCACACAGCCCATGGCCCATGAACTTTGCCGTCTCGATCGGTGCCTCCGGAGAGCGAACGAGCAGCTTGACGGTAACGAGCTTTCCACGCTCACGTAATTCCAACAATCGGCGATGAATTTCTTCCGTCAACTGGCGCATAAATCGATCCACCTCCTGTTCGGTACTGAACCGTATCCCATAGTTGACATCGACCGATACCGACTTTCTTCCCCGATCGTACACCAATGGCTTCTCGTCGATTCCACGACATGCGTTGAAGAGTGTTTCGCCGAACTTCTTGCCAAACTCGGTCTGCAGAACGTTCTTTGGAATGGTTTGTAAATCAGCACATGTGACATACGTCATCTTCTTCAATCGATGCGAAGTGCTTGGCCCAACGCCCGGCAGATCGGCTATTGGTATCGCTCGCATGTACTCCTCCACCGTTCCCGTGGTTAACTGATACTGACCGTTGGGTTTAGCCTTTTTGGTGGCCATTCTTGCTTGCAGACGATTTGCGCCAACTCCAGCCGAACATGCACACCCGGTAGCCGTGGAAATCCTATCCCGAACATACGTTACAAACTCCATCACGTCAATGCCGGTCGATTGGATTAGTTCGGTTAAATCGACAAACATTTCATCACAGCTAACAGCTTCTATGTCAAGCGTGTACTGTGCGATCGTGTCGTACAGCTGATGCGCCACTTCCCGGTAACCTTCGAAATCGTACGGAATGGTTTTAAGGTCCGGGCATAACTTTAAGGCTGCCCCAACAAACATGCCATTCTTTACGCCACACTGACGAGCCTCGTAACTGCAGGAAGCAATCTCCGACAGGGAGTTATGTTCATCGATCGCTGATAGTCTTGATTCGAACGGAATGTCCGGTGCTTGGTAGCGCTCTTCCAGTCGCTTGTGATACAGTTCAATCTCTAATGCACGGTTCTGGCCAGGATGCGATGGAACGCGTGCTTCAGATCCACGGGAATGTGTGACAGCTACTGGGAGACCACGCAGATGAGGGTATTTTCGCAAACCAACCGATACGAAGAAACAATCCATATCGATGTGCATAATGTAGCGTGCGTTGGAATCATTGCTAAACTCACTTTCTGTAGTTTCTCTCGCACGGGTACTGAAATGCTGCATCAATGCGTTACGAGCTGGAAAGGAATTTGTCGATTTTTCTCGCAATTCTGAGACGTACTGTTTAAAACCGGCCCCAAGCGTAGCAATATGGTGCAGCCGGGAGTTGTTGAAAAATTCCTTCAGAAAGTTAGGATCCGTTGCGGTGAGCGACTGCTTAGAAGGCGCAGCTTTTGATGGACTTTTTACTGCTGAGCTGGACTGAACTGATGTTTCCGCCGGAGGCCGGTCTTCTTCCGAAAATACATCAGGCGAACCTAGTGGTGAGGTTTCAGATTCCTTTCCATGACCATTGGTGGATGGTTGCGGACATTCTCCATTTTCTGCGACTGCTTGGCACGATGCTATGCCATTAGATGTATCTTCAACTAAAGTTTGCTGCGACTTTTCCTGTTGCTCTTTCGTAGCCGATGTTTCCGGTATCGGATCGGTAAAGTGCTTTAGCATACCCAGCACATTTAGACATTCACTGCGACTGATGTCGTTAGGATCGTCATCACTCTTGGGTACTGGTTTCGAAATATCCGTAACATGGTTAGTGAGTGGAGCCAACTTTGTGAAAGCTAGCTTAGGTTGAGAAGGCTTATGCTGCGTGTATAGCAGATATTTGGAGTAGTCCAGCAATTTGCCTTCTTTCAAACAATCCACTACCCACCGTGGACTGATGATTATTTCCGAAGTGATCGAACGTACCTTCACATCGGGCAGGATCGATGCAATCGTGTACGTTGTGGTTGGACGTTTGTAATGATGAAACACACCACCGTGCAGCATCATCAGCCGTTTCAGCTCGTCCGACGATGGATTGGTGTAACCGTTTACAAAAATGGATACACCGGCGAACAGATTCGATAGCTTTTCACCTACGACAGCTGAGCTGTGCCGAAACTGGTCCTCCAGTTTGGCAATTTTTGCATCCATGTAATCGCCCTGTGGAGAGTGGAATTGTAATGGATTACATGGAAGCCGGTACATCGCTGTGTGATGCTTACCCATCCCTCGAAGCCAGTTTCACTTTTTTCTTTTCGCTTCATGTTGGAATAATTATCATGCAATACATTGCACCTTGTTCCAACGATGAGCAGCCCGTGCAAAAGAGCGCCCAAAATATGAAAACATTAAAATGCATTGCTGTCAACCTTCAGCAAACGTCAAGAAAAGTGCAGGTGCAACCGGCATACGCTATTTTTGCTGCATGGACACAAATGCGAGTCAAAATATTGGAAACAAATCATGATATATCACAGTTTGTTGAGCTTTAAAGTAAGTAAGCTTGTTTCTATGATTTTATTAAGAAATACTTTAAAGCGTTGGTTTTTTTTGTATAACATTTAAAGAAGAATGTATTTTTAATGTTCCAAAAACTTGGATGCACTTTTTCGAAATGCTGTTTGGGCGAATGGTGTCAAAATGGATTTGGTTACTTGGGGACAAGTGCTGTGTGCGAGAAGAAAGGAAGACACACATCGCAGAGTACCGTAGAAATATCCTAATATATTGCCGAAAATGAGTGTTGTTTTAATTGTATAGATTATATTAGGTTAGCTTTTTTTTTACCGACGTCGCAAGAAGGCATTTTGAGAAGAGGAAACAACGTATTTGTCGTGTTATTGTGAGTAACAAAAGTTTTCTTCCTTCACCGATCTCTGCCGTTTCCTTCTTCCAAAACATTTGCTTTGGAACAAGGGCAGGAACAGGAACCAGCCACCCAATCCATAGGTAATTTCGGATAGGTTGTTGTTAAATTCATTAAATCCACCCCAGCGAGTGCAGAGTTTATGTTAAGTTTCATGGTACTACTGGTTGGACCAGTGCACTGAACGGAACACTAGAGCCATTTAATCACCGCTGTTCCCCTGCCCATTATTTCTTTGTTTTTTTCACCGCTCCATTTGCCAGTATGTGCGAAAAACCTAGTTGTAATGCAAGTGCTCTAACGTATTGTGTTTTATGCTATTACAAATGGATTTTGATCGAAAATCTTACATTATTTTGTTTTATTTCATCTCTATTCGACACCGACGCGACAACGCACAAAGTGGTGTGCGTGTGATTCGTTCTCCGTGGAACCGTTAGAGGGAGCGAGAGGGCAGTAGCTTGCTTGTACACACCGAAAGAGTCAAGATGGCCGATCTGGACGCAGTGAATCTCGGGCTAGACGAAACGGAACGGGACATCGCGGAAGCGCTGGAAAACTCATATGACACCCGATCGGAAGCTTCCGGTGATGGTGACGGTGACGGCGATGCCGATGAAGCCGACGCCGATGATGGCGATGGTTCGCATCCAAGTATCAGTTCGGTCAGTTCGGCGGAATCGGACTCCGGTACTGATCTAGAGGAGGACGAAGGTGGTGAGGGTGATAAAAAGAAAAAAGGCGATGCTAAAACCACCCAACAGGAAAATGGTGCCGTCAAGGATAAACAGTTGACGAAGAACAAAAAGCCGAAGAAGGTAACCGCTGCCGGGAACGATGCAAAACACAACAATGCTGAAGAAGAAGACGAGGAAGATGAAGATGAAAATGACGATGTAGATGATGATGAGGATGATGACGACCCAATGGAGGAGGAAGATGATGAGGAGGAGGAGGACGAAGAGGAAGAGGATGATGATCAGGAGGAACGGCGTAACAACAAGCGCCTCAAAAAGACTAAAGTTACAGCCGGGAAGGTAACAAAGGCGAAGAAAAAGATTGTCACTAAAAAAGTTGCCGCATCTAAGCAACCGCAGCAGGTTAAGAAGAAGGCTAAAACAACTGCAACCACCGCAAAAGACGACACGGAGAAGACAACGTCGGTTGAGAAGAAGAAAAAGAAAATAACCGCCGTTTCGCAGGATGGCAAAAAAGGTTCCGGCAAGAAAAAGGAGGACAAGGATACCGCTTCCGATGCTGCGAACAATGGCTCGGAGGAGAAGGATGATGCGGCCAACAATAGTACCAACAATGCAAACGACACAAGTACTAGCAGCAGCAGTAGTAGCAGTAGCAGCAGTAGCAGCAGCGAAGGTGGCAGTAAGAAGGACGATCGAAAATCTAGAAGCCGCAGCCCGGCCACAGGCGCACCCGAAGCGAAACGCAGTCGCACAAAGGCCACCGGCAATGCGTCCGGTACGAAAAATACGGTAAAATCGTACGACTACGTAACGAAGATTAACTATCTTTTCCGCGAGGCTCGTTTCTTTCTGATCAAATCGAACAATCACGACAATGTGGCGCTGTCCAAGACGAAGGGCGTCTGGTCGACGCTACCACCGAACGAAGCTAACCTGAACCAGGCATTCCGGGAAAGCCGCAACGTTATTCTGCTCTTCTCGGTGAAGGAAAGCGGCAAGTTTGCCGGTTTCGCACGGATGGGCGCGGAAGCAAGGCGTGATCTACCCGCTGTTGATTGGGTTCTACCCCCGGGCATGTCAGCGAAGGCGCTCGGCGGAGTTATCAAGATCGATTGGGTTTGTAAGAAAGAGCTGCCCTTTACAAGCACTTCACATCTGTACAATGCTTGGAACGACGATAAGCCGGTGAAGATTGGTCGGGACGGGCAAGAGATAGAGCCCAAGGTGGCAGAAGAACTGTGTCGATTGTTCACGGAAGACACAAGCATCGATATGACTCCGATATTGAAGAAATCAAAGGAAGCGTCAAAGCTGATGAAGGAAAAGGCGGCATCAAAGTCGTTCCGGAGGCCCCCTAACTTTGGTCGACCCACTTCCTCATCGCTTAGAAGTCGCAGCAGCAGTGGAATGGGGGGCGGCATTGGACCGATACGGCGCGGTGGAAGACGTATGTATCCAGGCCCGAAGGGTGGAAGAGATGGAGGTGGTGGCGGAAGTCGATCGCATGGGGCAAGCTCCATGTTTGCACCGTACCGAAAAGATCGGCATAGCGGTGGAGGAAGCGGAGGCCTCGGTGGTGGTGGCAGTCGACACGGTGGTCACGGAATGGGCGGCCCTCGAATGGGAATGGGAGGCGGAAATGGTGGCGATGGAGGTGATCGTGGCGGTGGCGGTCTTTCACGTGCGGCTGCCCTCGGGGCGATGCATCACCCGGCCCATCATCATCGTTGGGCCGATGGGTACAGCTCAACGGCTGCTGCCGAGGCGTACGTCGCCGATTACATGCGCAACATGCAGAACCAGCTGCCACCGATGCCGTACGCTCCACCGCCCGGCTTCCCAGGCATGCCAATGCCGTACGATAACTTACCCCCACCGCCGCGTTACTACGAGGGACTGCCAATACCGGAATATCCAATGCCTCCCGGTTCGATTCCGGGCAGTGTTACCGGGGCTGGTGGTATGCCTCCACCTCGCAGCCATGCGGCTGCTGCAGCGGCTGCAATGTACGACAAACGCGCGTACGAGCAGTCGATGGAGGAGTTTATGTGGAAATCAGCAAACAGCATGAGCACCGGAAGCGCGGGCGGTGGTGGCGGAGGCGGGACAGGTGGGGCTGGTGGAACTGGTAGTCAAGGTGGTGGAGGATTGAGCAGCGCTGTCGGTGGGCTTGTCGGTGGTATACCAACGATGAAGGGACCACCGCCGGTTCTGCCCAGCCATGGCTACCACGTGCCTCCGCCAATGATTCCTCCGATGCATCATCATCATATGCACCGAAAGAATGATCGTGGGGATGGAGTTGTCGGCAATTCATCCGATCGTGGCCAGCAGCGGGGTGGAGATCGCGATCGTTCCAACCACCGTAGTGATCGCAACCAACACAGGGGTGGCGGCGGTGGCAATGGTGGTGGCGGTGTCCGTGGGTATAACAATCGTGATAGGCGATGATTCGAAGGTAAGTTGTTGAAAACCTTTCAGAATAATGTGCCATTTGATTCACTGTTTGGGTAATATTAGACAAACCATAATATCTCAATACTGGTTGGGCAAGTACTTAAGATGCAAGAGATTCTAGTTGCACGAAGAATAAGATTCTTTCATCAGATTTAATAGGAGTTTGCGAATGTATTCTGCCATAGTATTTGACAAAACTCTAAATTGAAAAAAATATACCTTTTAGAGAGATCATATTAATTGTATATAAATAGTTGTAATATTGATTGTATTTTTTTACTTCCATAATGCCGTGGACATGAACTTTGGATCGTGCGGACGCTTGCAGCCTCAACGCTTCGCCAGTATTCCCCATCCGATCGGCTTTAGTATTAGGAGGGAGGAATCGAATTGAATATCTGTATCATCTTTTTCTATCCAGAAAAATAAGGTGATATCGTTAAGAACGCATCATGGAAACCCTCATCGCGCTTACGTGTATTTACTGAGGCTTCTCCCATCGTCGTGTGCAATAGTGTGTGTGTGTGTGGGCATCATGTTATCGAGTACCACAGCACATCCCCATTTTGCACCCATCACGGAAATCATGTGCGAAACCGTGAACGATCGATCGATTCCTGGGCGTCTCCGATCAGTCGTTCACGGGTAGCTTTCTTCGTACAAAGCCGTTCTAGCAACTTTCATCACACAAGCAGCAATATACCAGTCGGCCCAGTCTCGCGTTGCCGGACACTAGAAATGTTATCCATGACGTTTCGGTGTCCTTTCCTGTGCATCACTTACTACGAGTATATAATCAGCGCTATGCCATCGGAGTCCACATTCCCAATCACCGTAAAGATGGCGGTGTGCAGACGTGTGTTCACGTCTTTGACCGCTGGCATCGGAGAACGGGTGTCGCCGACAAACGATTACCGGCTGTCTCAGGTTATCATGGATAGCTTGACGCCGGTGTTAACAACAGCAGCGGCAGCAGCAGCAGTAGCAGCATGATCACGAGCGATGCATCAACGTTGTGGGTGCATTTTGTTTGTGAAATGTGCTGCGATTGTGCGCGAGTGCGAATTGTTAGAAGCAAATGAATGTGTGCGGTCGAGTGCAGTTTTTATGCTTTTTAAATTGCGTGAAGAAAATTCGTGTCTGTGTGGCTGTTACATTGGTTACGGTGCATCAAAGTGATTGATAGTGTGTGATATGCAGGCTCTGGTGCATTTGCTGCGAAAGGATGCTGTAGGCTCAGATCTCAGAGGCATAAGAAAAAAGAAAAGGGGGAAAATAGTTTTGGTACGAAAATGAATAAGATTTTAAAGGATTTTCTTTCTAGAATAGCGGGAGGGAAGGAGGTTTGTTGTGCTGATAAAAGCTGCGCATGAGAATGGAACGTTAATGAGCCAACAATCGAGTGAAAGGCATAAAACAAGGAGCACCCGGATTGATAGTCGGAATGGAGCGGACTGAAATAATATCGTAACGAGAAATCAATTTTCATAAGATCACAACAACACGAAGGGTGGTGCTAAATCATAGAGTTTGAAGAGTTATTTTAAACACAAACAAACGTCAAGTAGTAGCAATGCTACTAGAAGGACTTCACTTTTCTTATCATTGAACAAACAAATCGTCAACGCGTTAGTGATGTTCCCGAATTCAACATATTACACGCAAACAAAACAAAAAATCGAATGAACTGTTTCTTGTGGTAAAAACAGATAATTCAACACAACAGAATATCAACAACAACATTCTGCATAAACAAAGGCTCGGGAGTAAGCAGTAATAAGCAGACGAAAGTTGGAGTAACTGATTGCGAAATAATTTAACATGTATAAGTTTGGTAATATAGGCATATAAGAATGTACAAGCGATCACTAACGACATGTTAAAACGACATCATGGCTCGAAAATCCAGCGCGCTCCTCACGAAATCAATTCATCATGTCGCCTAAATGATACTAAAGGACACTTAGTGTGTGTGCGCGCGCGTGTGTGTGTTTGTGCTTATCAACGAATACCCGTAACAAAGGTATTGTTTACTAAGCAGTCGGTGGTGCAATATACAAAAAAAAAAACATACACCCTGATCCGTGTATGTCGCGCATCGCCAATCGCTGTTGGGGTGAAAACTATCACCGCCAGGCAAGGACGGGAAAGCGTGCGCAAAAGTGTTTGATTTGTTCTATAAGAGCGTGTCTGTATGTGTGTGTGTATGTGCATATGCACTGCGTGTGTTATTAAATTAATTTCGAACTTTCCGATCCTTCAGGATGAGAATAAATTATTGACGAGCTAGGATCCTTTATAGGCACTGAAGAAAACTCAAGCACAACACCGACAGACACACACAAACACGGAGGAATAAAACAAAATACACACACACAGTGAAATAATTAAGGTAACAAAATATATATATGAATGCTATTTCGAAGCATAGGAATAACGAACGGCCGCGCGTACAAGGATACATAATTTACCGCCAACAATCTCTCAAGCATTAGGAAGTAATACAATACAGCACATAGCAGATGATATGAAACCTCCCGGTTATCGTTCCCGACATTGCAATGATTACAAAACCAACCCCCCCACGTTAGGAAAAGGTTAAAGTGTGAAGAAACAAGAAACAGACGCCAGCAACAATGCGACAAATGCGCCCACGGGATGGTTAGGAATGTATATGAACTTTTTATGTTACTAAAACCCACCCAATTACTCTGTCCTAAGCCGAACAACAGCAAATACTACAACTACACGCAGTATGAATGTATTCAATAAAGTTACAAAAAATCTAACGTAGCCGTAACCCAAACAAAAAACCACCAAATGGACCTTTTGCCGATCTGCTGACGGTTATATCGTTCTCTACGTAAAGAAAATAAAATGTGTCAGTGTGCTGCTAGAATATAAGCAAAGTGTTAATGAAACGTTCGCAAGCAGCAATGCCCTAACGAAAAAGGATCGCTGCTTGCATGTAAAGTGCGTAATATAAGTGTGTGTGTGGCAAGATCGGCAAAAATTGAAATAGTGCGCTCTCGGTTGGGTTGAGGTGGTGGTGTGTTGCGTTGGTGGTTATACGGGACCACGGAAAATGTGGACACTCTTTACCATATACCTCCTACCTATCACACCGTACCGCCGGCACGTGAAAGGCGCGTGTGTCTCGCGCTGTCGGCAATGCCTCGGTGTGTGCCTGCTACACTGCAAGATTCCTTGGGAATGAGGGATACGGGGCCAGCGCCTTTAACCACCATATCGTGTACTGGGGCGATGGGGCTGAAGTTGCCAAAAGAACTGTTCACTCAGCTCGCTTAAAATTAATATCCCGCACACATCGGATAAAGAGCTACAAAACATCCTTTCCGGAGGATCAACACTTCTGGCTCCGCCACACAACCCACACACACAATGATGATGCTGCCCGCCAAGTGTTGTTGCTGGTATTCTTCGACAAACAGTGTTCTCACGACGGTTTACTACAAACGTGCAATTTACGTAAATGTGCAATCACTTAATTCGAAACGAAGCGATCAATTGGATCACTGATGTGTGATGAATGTGCGTGATGATTATACATATAGCGATTCGATCGATTTTCCCGATAGCGCAACATTGTTTGCCATTGTTCGTCGGACTGCGATCGTGTTACATTTGGTTGTGTGCTAGAGTGGTGATGCAGAGTGCGAATAAACGACGAGCTTATTTTTTGTTACACACACACACCCACCCATGAACTTTCCGTCCCCATGCTGGCTGCACACCGCATCAATGCACACGGAGCGGAAGTGCGTGCATATAATTACTACACTTCACGTCTATGGAATGTGTGAAGAAGTGTGAAGATGGCTGTGGCTCGTGAAACGAATGGCACATTGAAGAAAAGGACCCTTTCCTTTAAGGACTACCAACTACTAAATGCCTGTTTCCGAGTGCCAACAATGGTATGAAGCGTGTGTGGTTACTTTGAAGAAAGTGTAAGCCTTTCATTACTACCTGTTGATGAAAAGTTGGGCTTCTGTTGGGGGATCAACGACGGATGGCCTATGGCGTGAAATAGTGAACATCAGGAGGAGTGTTTGTGTGAGAGAGAGAATTAAGAGACTATCAATTTTTGTATCAAAATCTTACGGCGATAGATTCTGTGAATCTTATAACTTCGACGACAAACAGTAGTTACTGTTGCACTTTCTGTGAAAGTGGCAGAATACGCAGCGGAACATGCGTTTAAGCACACAATCGTATCGATGCCAAACTCGAGGGGGGAAGATATTGCAACATTTTATTTGCAATGCCAGACTCTCATCTGGGTGGATGAATTCCCATCTCATCTTTATATGTCTCATGTTTGTTTTTGTTTATCTTCAACAATATGCGGGGTACCACCTCATGTCCAACAACGAATGGAGAGATCGTTTGCATCTACGAGCACTTGGAGAATGGAACAAAGTCGGATGTACCTGCTAAAAAACAACCGGAAATCCGAAACCCACCGTGTCCGGTCAACGTAACTCGAAACTATAAACGACTATGATGCATCGCGCGAACGTGTGGAAACGCAACTGTGCCTAAACAATTTTTAAACGCTTTTTGAAAGTACACATTTCGGGACATCTGGAGTGCCTAGTTCCAAGGATGACCTTGCTAACACGCAGAGATATACGGTTCACTTTTAGAAGTGATATCCTTAGTTCCTTATTTTAGAAACATCATATCAAAGGTCATGTTAAAAGTGAGCAAAAAACAAACAAAACAAAACCAGATACTATTTATTTGATTCTAGGTGGATAGCTTTAGCGAAATAGATTACTAGAAAACGTGCGAATTGTGTCTGGACGCAAACCCAACAGCTAAGTTTTCCTTATCCTACCGATGTGAGTAGATAACTATACATCCCCCCATTGATGTTACTAAGAAATTAGATGAGACAAATATTTATTACATACATGCAAAATGATTGCGTCAGCATTTTAAATGACTTTTATTGCTTTCTATCGAGTGTCGAGATCATTTTCTTTCGTAGCGTAATTAATTGTGATACCAATTCATCATCATGTGGCACTTATTGAACAAAATCCTATTTAAAATGGATTTACAGGATTTCAATCACGTGTCTCCATTTATTGGAATGACAGCTTGTAAAGCAACGTATATATTTTGCGACTGCAGATGGCGATGCCATGGTTGGAGCTTTAAAGCTATTCAATCGTTATTGTAGACTTTTCTTACTATTTGGCAGTTGCAAATTGCCAGGTAGCCGTGCTAAGCTTGGGACTCCATCATATATTGGAGTATGCAGCACAAATGGAAACATGTTGGTCGGGATGGTCCAACATTTACTGAAATATCCGTAGATTGATTTTGAAATTCAAACTGGTATCGAAACTGGAGTAATGTAAATCGAAAACTAACCTCAATAAGA